>JAEANM010015684.1:0-13542 GCA_017656035.1 Myanophis thanlyinensis
GCCGCGGCTTGCCACTTTCTCTCTCTCTTGCCTTCGGGATCTTCAATCTTCACTGGATCTACTTTACTCCAACGGCCAGATAGATCCTCATGGTCTATCCGAGCCGGAAATAAAGCAGATAACCTTACTTCGCCTCGGCTTCATCTTTTATCAGGTCTGGGTCAATCAGGGATACAACAGACAAGATCACAGGAGGATCCTAAAAGTTGTATCTGTATCAGAGCTTAATAGTACAGAATTGGCTTTGGAGATGCTACTTGAATCCCTGCTCAGATCCACACTACAAATCAGCCATGGGTACGTGGCTATCATATTACTCTGACAATAGAAAAGTTCCTGTGTAAGGGCTTCTTATGCCATCACCATTCCCAAAGCTATTCAGAGAGAATGACACTTGAAAACTGATACAATAGAGTTGTTCCACTATACAAGTAAACTTCAAGGATCTCTGGAAATGGGTATATATGCTGATAGCCCATGCTTCAAAAGAACAGGTCTTATGTAAGATCAAACTCAGACGGAAACAATAGCTTGTGTCATACAGATCCCTCTGCTTTCCTGTGGAATCCCTCAAATCCCACACTTCAGAATGAATGCTTGATATTGATCTTGGCTGTAAATGAAATAGCATCACCACACACTGGATAGCAAATAGAGAAAGGAGCAAACCACCTGGTGTTTCTGTCAAGAGGCATAGACTGTGCAAAGATGAGGATTTGTGGGCTTCCTGTAGAAAAAAGAGAAACAGGCATTGGGGTAAGGAAGGAAAAAATGGAGTTGCATATATATTTTTTAAAAGAAAAGGGATTTGGCACACCATGAGAAAGTTGCATCATAGATTCATACTGTATCTGCAAATCCTATTTTGTGGCTTGGAAAATGATTATATTTGAATAATTGAACACGTGTTTGTGTGTGTGCATCTATGTATACACAACACATCCCATGTTCAATTAACTTTCTTAATGGGGCACTGAAGCTGCAATATATATATATATCTCCTGGGACTAAGCAGTATTTCACTCCATGGACACATAGAACAGGAATATAGGTCATTGTTCAATAAGTAACCTTGTGCCAAAAATTAAACATTAAGAATGGAATGGGGAAAAAATACAAGGGAAAATACAACACTACAAATTCAACACTGACTCTATTTGGAAAGCTGTTTGCAGTGTCCATTATTTTAAGTTCAAGAATCAATTATGAATTTGGAAACAGATCAGGGAGGAGAAATTACTGTTAAAAAATCTGTATGAAAGAAAGCTGAAAATCTTGATATTCTGAGCAGTTAAGGCAACAAGATCAAATATATTTAATAATAAATGAAAAGGGAGAAGCTAACTCTCAAAGAACAATAAGACAATCAATGAAATTAAATTTCTGACAGTTAACTGCCAAAATCTCACTTTTTTTTGCAATTTTAGTACTATAGAAGTCCCTGAAGTAGAATTCCTTTATGTTCCAAATTCTCCATTCCAATTCTGGTCACATTTACTTAGAAGCAAAGCTCATGGAGCACAATAGGTCTTATTTCCCAAGGAACATTGTCCTAGTGAGACTCTTAAGTTACATGTAGGAATGGCTAATGGCTATCAGGAGTATTCAAGTGCAACAGAAAGACTTTGCTAATGTGTTTTCTGTAGAAAGAAAGGTAAGAGGTGATATGGCCCTGTAGTAAAACTGATACAAATGTTTATGAAATTATTAATGATATGGATTTCAGAGACTTTATACAAGAGTTTTGAGCTTCTAGCACATGATCTGCCAAGTAGAGGAAATTAAAAAGAAAAAAAAATGAACTCCAAAATGAAGGATAAAAAGATGGGAAAAGAAATATTCCTTAGGATGCTATGGAGTCACAGTAATGAAATTCACTAAAATTCTCTCGAGCTGAATGTAGAACTCCTGCACAGATTTTAAATATGAGCAGGCTGTGTTTTTAATGCCACCTTTCTTATAAAATTAACTGTTGCAGCTTGCTTTGCTTTGCACGAAGAAATGAAGACTTCAATGAACCTTTTCCACTCAAGAAGTAGAAGCTTCTCATGTGTAGGAAACAAAAAGATGATTCAGAATTTGCATGGGCATGCATATAGCAATGTCAGAATCAGTGGTGGTATTCAGCTTGGATGCACCAGTTCCAGCTAACTGGTAGTGGCAATGAGGATTTGGCCCCGCCCACCTGCCCCTACCCTTTCCTGTCCTATATTCCCCCCTTTTTTTCTAGCTCAGTTTAATTGCGCATAACAGCTGTGCCGCCACAGCCTTCCTACTCACCCAGGCTGCCTTCGGTAAGGAAATACTTGCAGTTTAGAAGCCATGCAGCAGCACAGATAGCACATGACCACCGAATCGGTTGAATCCCACCACTGGTCAGAATTTTTGTAAAAGATTACACACACATATTTTCTCAAGAGTCGGGAATGACAACTGTGCAAAGCCAGTGAAAAGTACTATTTTTTAAGCAGCTGTTCTCAACTGAATGGTGAGCATTCCATGTGCTCCAAATCACTTTTCTCCCTTGAATCTACTTAGCTACACAATCTTCCTAGGTAGGCTATCATGTAAAACTAAGTAAGTAGTACCCTGCCTTTTGGAAACAATAAATTAACCTAAAAATATCTAAAGTATGTGGTAGGAAAACACAAGCTTCTTACAAAGGGAACAGGAAAAAAAGAACAGGACTATGCTAATACCTAGTACCAAAGGCAAAGTTACATTAAGTTGTCCAGAAATGATGTTCCAGAAGTAGCTCCTAAAAATGGCTTAACTAAAGCTTAATTCCTAAAATCAAGATATTTCAGCTCAGTTCTACTTGAACATTAAAGACACTGTAGCAAATCTGAGAGATAATATGGTATAATGGCTACAGAGATTATGAAAGCAATTAGAGGAAAAGAACTATGCTTGATACATTTAGATATCAGAGGGCTGATCATGGTTATTTTTGGCAAGAGAAATAGCAATAGCACTCACTTCACAGTACCTTACAGCCTTCTCTAAGCAGTCAGCATACTGGGTCCAACAATCTGGGTCCTCATTTTACTGACCTCAGAAGGATAGAATGCTAAGTAAACTTTGAGCCTAGAGAGATTTGAAATGCCAAATTTCAGGCAACCGGCAGGCAGCAGAAGTAGCCTGCCATACTGCATTCTAATCACAGTACCACCATGCTCATCATAAAGACACTAATGTTTCATGCTTCATAGTAAGCAGTGTAAGAATGATCCAAGATAGTAAGTTGCACAACTTCTGATCCTTTAGCAGTGACAGGATACCAATTTCCAGCAAATCTAGTCATCATGTTGAAATTTATTCCATTATAGATCTATAGTCCTATAGGACCTATAGGACCATAGGTTGAATTGTCCCACAATAAATGGATACTGATATAGAAAATAGAGACTACCTTCTTGGGTTTAAATTTACATGCTACCTTTCTATCAGTACAATACTTCATCTACCAATAGAACTTTATTGATCTCCCCAAGGGACTATGGAAAATGTTAGGAGGAAGAAAAGCTGTAGCTTTCTGTATATACTAACAAATCAATTGAGAAAGCATCACCTTTGCCTGTTCTGGTTGATGTTCCTGGAAAGTGAACAGATGCAGTAGCCAAACATTTCTATTATCTGAAATAGATCTTCAGAGAGGTTCTTATGCTCTATTAAGTTTTGACTGAAAAATTCCTATTCCTTTGATTATGTGAAGCAATGTTCTACTTCTAAATAATATTGGTGTGCTTCCTTTTCAAAACACAGTGAATGGGTAGAAACTCCACTTATCATTGATCATATCAATAAGATGGCATCAAGGTGAGATAATACACCACTTTGCACACAATAACCAAAGACTCTGAATCCTAAATAAATTAGGTCATTTGGATAACCAGCACCCAAAAGTTTTTCTTTAAGATTTTTCTCCATCACAGGCTTCTCTGTGATTCTAGCACTTGGGATGATACTAAATCTCTCAGGTTTTATCTTTTTAAGAAAAACTAGTGGTTTGAAATTGCTTATTGTCACCTGAAGTCCTGTTTCATTTTCTGCTTACTGAACACAGAGTGAAAATAGATGGTTTGCAAAGTCAAAAGAGGAAGGCCCAGATTTAGACATGGTGAAGTTTTTTTTCCTCCTTACAGATTTAAGTTAAGAAAGAAAAACCACTAGGGCAGGGGTGGGCAATTACGGCTCCTTCATGACTCATGGACTTCAACTCCCAGAATTCCTGAGCCAGCCATACTGCCCACTTGCCCACCCCTGCACGAGGGTGTTCTGTATTTGAAGTTAGGCCTCCTCTGTCATTTTCATTCCTTTATTCTGGATCTCTGCACAGCAAAACAATCCTTTTCAATGGTGAAATTCAATTTTTTTAACTACTGGTTCGTGGGCATGGCCACAGGATTAAATATCATCAAGCACAGAATTACCATTAGCATTACAACTTCACCAAAGTTACAATGTAATAAAGGGAGTGGCAGTTTCTGTGAGCAAGGCAATAAAGATTAGGCTAGAAACAACGGCCTTATTTACAGGATTAACCCTGTAAAATGGGGGAAAAAACAAAAGGAGATTTCTTCTAATAACCGGTTCTATAGAACCGATACGAACCGGCTGAATTTCACCTCTGATCTTTTTGGTATCATTGATAGCACTGAAAGTTGAATTCAATGTTATTCTGGTTTCTAATTTCAGTCCCTAAAAATTAGGGATGCATGCTTTAAAAATGTTTCAAATGGAGGGCTTGGAATTTCCATCAAACTTTGCCCCATTTTAATGTTCATTAAAACACCCATGTTTTTTCTCAAGCTTCCTCCCACACTTGGAAAACCAAAAGCAGGATGCTGCTTTAAGAACTGTACTCTTTAAGTCAATGCTTCTTTTAAACCAACCATAACATTTGCTTTTCACAATTACAATTGCAATAGCATGCAAGAAAGAGGCTGTGCTTTAATGAAAGCAAAGAAGGACTTGATTCATTCAAATCCAAAGAATTACTTCTGAATCATTTTGAAGTATGCAAAGCCCTGCCAAATATTCACAGAAGCTCAAAAGTGGGCAATTTGCAGTGATAGAAAGCATCTGACCACAGGAGCAAATTTATGTGCCTAATTTGAAAAGGCCTTTCTTGTGAAGATATTTTCATAAAGACATTTATCAAGCAAAATCAGCTACTTATCTTGAGACTGTTATTCAGAGGGTTTTTTTTTTTTTAAAAAAAAACAACTACTGACAGGTAATTTAAATACACAGAAAGAATTATTAAACTCTCTGGAGTCAATTGGAAGCAGGCTATTTAAATACCATGGAAACTATCTGGATAGCTTTTCTAGTAAATCATGACCCTAATGGAGAACATGGTGTTGGATTGCATCATATTAATATAATCTATAAAATCTTACTCAAATATATGAGGATGCCAAGGCTCTTGCAGGGGTTTCAGAGTGGAGTGAAATACCCGTGCAGTTGTCTATCTATCAAGTAAAGCAGCTACCACTAAATGTATTACAGTTTATACTATTGTACCAATAAATATATAAATAAAGTCAAAGAAGCAGGTACATTGAAGTACAAGTAGCATTCACTATATATTTTTGGTTGAGCTTGTTAATGGAATTGTGTTGATGCATTGATTTCCTATGATACCTATAAATATTCATTGTTCACGGAGATATTATCTAAGTTAGACAATTGGTTCTAATATTAAAGCAGTTAATAATATGCTTTGATATTTATGATGCATAGCAGTGCTTTTTTTTTTTTTTTAAAGAAACTTTATTTCTTTAAGGAAGAGCTGCATTATATGCCATCTGGCCAGGATTAAGGCAAGTTGCCTAGTTTCATTTTCTTCTACTTCCAAGCACTACTTCCTAGACTGTACAGCCACTTGAGGCATCCTGAATATGCTGGCTTCCTTGTTGAGATTTCATCTTCCTTCAAGAGTGAAAAGAGATGCTGTATCTGCCTAAAGCAGATCTGCATACACACATCCCCAGGACCCAACAAGTTCAAATAAAGGAAAGAGGAACACACAAAGTGTCAGAAATACCATTTATTTATATTGTTGTCCATATATCAGTTTTCTATAGGGTGAAGAAGGTGGTATGTATAGTACTTGCTCCTATTTTTCCCTTTAAGAACAATCGTATGAAGTAGCAATAGCAATCAAACTTAGAGTTACATACCACTTTACAGCCCCCATCTAAGTAGTTTACAGAGTCAGCATATTGCCTCCAACAATCTGGGTCCTCATTTTACCCACCTCAGAAGGATGAAAGGCTGAGTCAACCCTGAGCCAGTGAGAATTGAACTGCCAACCTGCTGGAAGCCAGCAGTCAGCAGAAGTAGCCTGCAGGACTGTGTTCTAAACACTGCGCTACTACAGCTCAGTAGGTTAGATCGAGAGAGGCAAGAGGTCTGAAATCACCTAACTGAGAGTGGTCTAGGACCCAATCACCCAATTGATTGGATGATCGTATGTCCAAATTGTTTCCCGCTTCAGCAGAGGGTTGGATTGGAAGACCTTCAAGTTCCCTTCCAACTGTGTTATTCTAGTTGAACATGACACTGGCTATTTTATTAATAAAATAAATAATATCCCTTAGCATGTTTTAAGATTATTCATCAATGATTTCAGATCCCATTACACTAAAAAAGAAAAGTAAATAGCCATCAAACAAGTGTTATGAATATTAGGATACTCTTTTGTTTGAGAGTTTGTGCAAAAGGGAGAGTGTGTAGATAGGTTGTTCAGAATCACTGCAACATGGGTGTGTGTGTGTGTAAGCAATAGAAAGGAGAGTGGATGTAAACCATCAAGAGACAGAAAGCATGTACCTTGGTAGCTTATCTTTTAAATGTCATCTAGCCAGCAAGATAGCTAAGGAGCAAGTATTTCAAAGGCCTGCCTTAATGAACTCACTATGAATGAAGGTGCAAAATTCCTCTTGTGATACCCAAAATTCTGACTTTATGCCAAGGTTTGGTATTCAAGATACCTTACGGAAGTTTGTATAGTTCTTTGCTTCCTTAATTTTGTCCAGATATGTGGGCTACACATAAGATGTTTTAGAAAGAACACTATGAGTAGATTTGGATAGGTGTGGTAGAGCTTCAGATGGGTTGGTGATGAAAAGTTGATGAAAAAGAATGAAGCAGATGAAATACTCGATTTATGAATAGGAAAGGGACAAAGAGAGAGAGACAAGAAGCAAAAAAGTTTAACTCTAGTTGTAAAATTCTATGTATTAAAGGAAAAGGAAGCCTTCAATTGAAAGTGGCACCATCAAAAGCCAACTTCTCTTCTCCTCCCCTTCCCTTATTTTCCATAGAACTGAACATACATGCCTCATTTTTAATGCCACTTGTTACCACGGAGTTCAAGAACAGAATCTGATTTTCTCGGTGACACTCTAATACATTACAATATGTATGTTATGCTTTATGTGCAGTCATTCAAATCTGATATGTGTACTTGGCAAATGTGCTACTATGCAGGATTAATCTGATGTACATCTTTCCTCATACTCTTGCCAAATGTTAAAATAGTCAGCTGTGTCATGTAAAACAGATTTCCTTCAAGCTGGATTGTCAAAGAACAGAGTTTTCAGTCTATTAATTTAACAAAAAATAGTTCAATGACTTTGGAGTTTTAAGACATCAAGCTTAGAAAGTTGGGATAATAAATGTCATCTGTGCCGTAAATTATAGAGGATATCAAGAGTTCTCAAGAAAGGGACTATAAGCACAATATTTTGCTCATCTGTCAACCCTCCTGGCAATTTTGACTCTGGTTGTTTTATTTGAATGCAAATCCATTTTCAGCTGCTTGCCTGATACCATGGAGGAAAAGCAAGTCAGGTTCCTTGTCTGCTTCATGCATCATTAGCAAAATTGCCAGCTAAAGTCCTGCCTGCAGTTTTGTTATTAGTAGTGATAATGCAAGAAGCAGAAGGAAACACAGCTTGACTTTCATCTCCCAGGTGGAGATTTCATTTAGAAAAAAATTACCCCTTTATTCATAAAATAAGTGGATCCACTATGAAGTTGTCAATATGATATAAATCTCTCTGAGTGTGTATTTATATGTATACATGTCTATGCATGTACAAATTCACACACACACATATGCACACATACAAATGCTGTGGTCTAGTAATGAAAAGCATTTTTAGATGTTCATCATTATTTGGAAAGGGAATGTTTCCAAAAGATTTAAAAAAAAGTCTCCAAGTGTGATACATACAGTTTTTATTGGGGTGATAAAATTAGTATCAGTTGAAATTTGGATATTAGTTTTAGTTTGATGTAGTCTTCTGAAAGCAGCATTTTTGGCTATATCTATTTTATTGATTTTGAAAGATTTGTGTAACTGCCCATATTGTAACTACAACCATGGACAAACAATTAAAACCATAAATCTCCCAACAAACAGAATAAAAACTCATGCTCTCCCAGGGCAATACACTTCCAAACATCCACATAGTATCTTGTTAAGCCCCAGCTTCATCCTACCCCAATACTTATAGGAACTTCCAGCTCTTCAAAGCTTTTTGGAAAGCAAGGATGGTGGGGTCTTGTGGTTCTCCAGGGCAAGGGTGTTCCTCAGGGCAGGAGCTGCTATGGAGAAGGCATACTTCCTAGGTCTCAGAGACAACTACATTTAAGAAAAGACCCTTAAGACCCAGGATATAACAACAATAGAACTCGCAAGGTCATCACACAACCCATTACCCATGCCATTACAATACAGGAGGCTGACAGACACACAGCCAATACCTCAGCCACACATGAACTTACGAAAAAGCTAACCAATATGCTAATGTCAACTCCATCAACCAATCAAGAAATAACAACACAGCCAACCAGCCCAGCAGACCAAACCCCCTACCAGTATTTACAGAGAGATGGCAACTCCAATCACGCTTAGCTCACACTAGCATGAAGCAAAAAACTCCAGCCTGAGGATGGCGAGTGGGACCTCGCCGAAACATTGCCAAAATACTATCGATCTTACACAGGAAAAGACCCGAACACACCTAGACCTACATATGTACCTGTACCTGTATATGTGTGTGTGTGTGTGTGTAATTAAAATGTTCCTTTGTAGAAAATTATGATTAAGATGGAAATGTGTGCTTCTCTATTTTCCTGCCCTTTCTTACTCAGATGTAATGGACAACAATGTATGGTGACTTTTTTTATCCACTGATTCCATGCCAGATGCTGTGGGTAGTTTTGGAAGTGTGCCATAACATTCAGAGTGCCTATGGACTGTGAAGAAAGGAGCACAGAACCATAATAGTGTCAGACCATTAAGTTCTGGTAATCTGCCATACGCTTGCTTCTGTTGATCTTGTTCTGTTCCCCAGTTTGTTTTATAATTTTGAAAGTAATAAGTTACTGCTGGCAAGAGATAATGACAGGTTGCTTTACTGATGAGCAAACAGGTAATCCTCGATTTACGACCACCATTGGGGACAGAATTTTAGTCGTAAATAATTGTGGTCATAGGTTAAGGCAATCATATGACTGGACCTGATTTTTCAAAATTAGTCATAAATCCAAACCATGTGGGTGTTAAGAACATCATGAAACCATTAAGTGAATCTGTTTTCCCAGATATTTGGGGTGTGGTGGGAATGAAAAGAGGCACAAGTCAGAGCCAGGTAACTGCAAGACACTCAACCAGTTAAAAATGTGAGCCAGTTACCAAGCATCTGAAATACTGTCATGTGACCATGGTAGGGAAGCATGATTTTTATGATAGCAAGAAGTACTTTATGTCTGCACATCATTCAGATCTCTTATGCTCCATCTAGCCTCTCATTATATAAGACATTTTTTTCCTCTGGAAAAAAAAATTCCTGCCTGAAGTATTCATTCACTCACCACCGGGGAATTACTGGAAATGGGTATCATCTTAGTTTTCACCAAGCTGTCTCCAGTATGGACAGAGCCAAATTATGTATTTCATCTTATCTTGTTGGTTCTGTAAAACTATTACAAAGCAATAAAGATCATGAATTTAGATCGGTGTCCTGCCTCTTTGGTTTAAGGCATCCTAAGGGAGCTTTATATTAACAAATCATATTGAGTAGCTATTTAGCTCAAGGTTGTGAAGCCAAAGAAGGCATCCTCTGTTAAAGCAGTAAATACAGTGAAGTCACTGAACAGGAAGATTTTTACTGGCAATTAGTCTGGGAAGGATACAATTGCTTCTCTCTTTCTGTCTTTGCTCCTGAGCTCTTCCTGTATAGTACTTTTCCTTTGCCTGAGATACAACAGGTGTTCAGAAGAACAAACTGGTCAACTTTCTAATCTTTAAAATATCTTAACCCTAAATCTTGATTGCTTACTTGGGTATTTCTTTGGCTGTTAGACACTATTAATGATAATTATGATAAATTATGGTTTAAATTATCTATTGATACATATTTTTTTTCTTGTAAGAGTCTTTTGAGAAAATACTACATCAGCACGGTACAAGGAAAGTTAGAGTAGTCAGAGACTGAGGCTCTAAATATAATATCCTAAACTGATAAAGGCTTTGGACATGTAACATCTGGGAACAACTGAAACAAAAGTCTGTTATGTAGGCACAAAAGTGTGGAGATTCTGTCACAAAGATGCAACATCTACTTTATGAGTTGGTGTTAGCATTGAATGGTACCTGCAGATGAAATGCCTCCAGTTTATTCAAGAAATATTCTTTGCTGATAACGGTGTATTCCTGGCACATGAAGACAGTTATCTACAGTTGATTCTGAACCAATTCTCAGATGCTGCCAACAGGTTTTGCTATCAGTTTGGAGCATGCACATGTGCACCAACTATACTCCCACGCAGCTGCTAAAACAATAATTTACACTTACCAGAGGCAGCTGGGATGACTAGGAAGGTTGCAGAAGCACGCCAAATAGCTGATCCACACTTATTAAGGTAAGGAGGAAGAAAGCAAGCTGCTATAGTAAAGGAAAGGGCAGGATCAGATGGGTGGACCAAATTAAAATTGCCACTACCAGTTTGGGAGATCCAGTGCAACCAGGCTGCATTTCACCACTGCTATGCTTTTTGGCCTGGCTATCAGCCTGCAAAGCTGAAGTCTGTCTGTCTATTAATTTATTGATCTATTGATCTATCGATCTATCATCTATATATTAATCAATCATCTATCAATCAATTACGGTATCTATCTATCTGTCTATCCATCTATCCATATGTTGTGAATCGCCCTCAGTGAAGGGTTCTTTGGACACTTTAATCGGCTTATGCCAAATACTAAGCCAGAAGAAGAACAACAAAAAAGTCACTGTGGATGATACTCAGATGGCAAATGTAAACAGCTGCAACTTGTGAAGCATCATCTTGAGCAATGGGTATTTGGACAAAGAAAGTGAGCCTAGGATCAGCAAGGCAAGCCAGGTATTGAAGTAGTTGTTGCAATTTAGTTTTCCTACTCCATGTCTCCCAAGAATTCTTTCGCAGTTGCTATAGTCTTCCAAACCCCAGTGCTGAATTTGCCCAGAGTGATGACTTTATCTCTGATATGTGATTATTTCTGAATAATCTGTTTTAAGTGGAACAGCCATTGCACAGTTCCACACTTTCAATAGAAGAAATCAAAACACAGCAGCCTGGAGAACTACTACAGCTGGAGACCTCTCCTGTTCCAGTGGACAACCAAGATGTTAAAATGTCTTGTCATACACTTAGTGTGCCACAATGCCTGCTGGGCTTACCTTCTTAACCATTAAAGCTGTTGATGAGACTCCTCTGTCAATTTATCAAAGCTAGACTTCAAACTCCTGGAATGATGAATCCCTATCACACCAAGAGTCAAAGTCTCATTGGCTATCTATACCTAGTTTAACCCATCTGCCAATAAGCATCTGATAAGATCTTTCACATTTTTGGAGTGTGTATGTTTTGAATTATATGCATAAGTTGAAATAGGTGGCAGTCAAACTTCTAGTCCTACAGAAATACCAGATTCTCCCCCAAACATTGATTTACAAGAAAATAAGCACAATACAGTACCTATTTCCCTACAATATTGACACCTCACCTGTTTTTTCTAAGCAAAAACAAATCTCTAATTTTTACTATGGGCTTATAGTCTAATCAGTGCCAACAATATGAACTAGTGATTATATTACCTTAGTACTTCAAAATTAGCTCTTGGTTTCCCTATTCCCTTCTTTAGATATTTATATGCAGAATTATATGCAGAATTAAAATCACAGTAGGGCATCTCTGACTTGGTTGCTCATGTTTAGAATTATTCCCCCACTCCTTTTTGAAAGATGCATGTAGAACAATGTAAGCAGGATATTAAAAAGCCTATTTTTTCCTTTTTTAAATATTTGCCCTTTTTAAAGAATTGCAAACCATTTGCTCTTTTGTATTCTTTTATTAGCTTCCAGCATGCTTTGTTAAGCATGACATAGCAATACAATTTAAAACTGGAAAAGAGTGGCCATGATTAATGTGTTTTTAAGAAAAAGCTAATCCACCATTTAGTTTAGTTTCCCTTTCTTATAATAGCTTTAAAGAAAAACAGTCAAAAACCATAATGTCTTTGGTAGTTCCTATAAAAACAACAATTAAAAGGGCAAGAACTCACCTTGCTCCTGTAGTAAAATCATTGAAAGGGCTCAGCTAACTTGGTTGTGCTAAAAGTAGGTACATTTCAATCTTCTAACCTCAGCAAACCTGATGAAAGCAATCTAGTAGAACTCTTGCCCTCCTTCTTTTGCATTTTTGGATACAAAACCATTATTAGGAAGGACCAATAAATCAACTTCAGCAGTACTGATGAGAAAGAAAGGCAAAATAAGTACCCCCATAACAAATCTAGCAGAATTACCCAAATGTAACTGCTTTGAAGAATTATGAAGATCTATTTGTTTGGTTGATAGTTTTTCGTGTATTCAGGCTTATAATACATTTTGTATACACATGAAATGTCAAAACTGTGCCTTGACCAGGGTTGTGAGATCTGAATTGCAAACACTGGGATAACCATAAGATGTCAGCAAAGAGATGAATAATATTCAGGCTCTATGTTACCATCTAATTACTCTCTGGATTTTTTTCAGTCCAGAGTGGATGATTCTTGTCCTTGACTCCAGTCAAGTCCACTGATTTTTCTAGCACCCATATTGTCTTCCATATGCTAAGTTCCCATAAAAAAAGAAATCATACCGTGGTTAGGTTTGTTGGTTTTTGGCTTAGTACCCAGATACTTAAGTACCCAGGTAAGGATGGGACTGCCTGTTGCCACCATTAGCCTCCCACCGGCCCGTACGTTCCCACAGGGCAGGCCTCCTTGGGGTCCCATTGCCTGGACGTTGTTATCTGGCAGCCCCGAGGGTTCGAGACTTCTCTGTGGGGGCACCCTCCCTTTGGAACAAACTGCCCCTGGAGATCCGGACCATTACAGACCTGCGGACCTTCCGATGCACATTAAAGACCCATTTGTTCCAACAGGCCGGTCTGGCTGAACATTAATTTTGGGGTTGATTGGATTTTTAAAAA
>JAEANM010015685.1:0-13541 GCA_017656035.1 Myanophis thanlyinensis
TCCCCCCGACTCTGGCAGTTCCCCTCTTCACCTTCTCTTACCTCCTCTACGGGGAGGGTCAAGGAGTTCCAGCAAGACAGCACAGATCGAAACCGCAGACAATCGCGGATTCCGATCTGCCGGCGAAGAAGCCAAACCGGAAGTTGAATGTTATTTTTTGATTTCAGACAAGTCAAAATATTGGAATGTAAGATAAGTCAAGGACTAAAATAAGGATCTAAAATACGATATGATTTTTTTTTTAATAATGTGGCACGAAGAGAGCCTATTTGAATAGCATCAGGTTGGAAATTGAGAGACTCTGACTAGTCCTGCTTTGGCATAAATCTAATTGGATGACCTTGGGAGAGTGAGTGGATGACCTTGGGAGACTCAGGGAAATGATGCTGCCTAAGAAACAATCAGACAAGTGAGGGAGGAGCCCTCAGTGGATTAACTTAGGAAGGATTTGCTATAATTGTTCAGATGGTTTGTAGCAACATACCAAAGTTAATATCAAAAGTGATATAGGATGATAGAAAAGCATTTATGAGAAAAATTGGAATGCTTATCAAATGGTCCAACAGCAAACGGAGTAAAAGAAGGGGGCAATATGCTGACTCTGTAAACCGCTCAGAGAGTACTGTGAAGCACTATGAATATATAAGCCTAAGCCCTATTGCTGTTGCTATAAAAATCACCTTTTCCTGTTTTTTCTTCTCTTTGAAGTGTCATATGGGAAGAGGATACTTTAATTCAGCAAATATATCCCTTTGATTTAAAGCAAACTACTTTAGATAATTTAAAAAAAAATGATTGAATAGCTTTCATTTCCTTTTATGTTTCATGAATGACACTCGTTTTATCCTACATTTGAACTAGCATCTACCACTTCTTACAGGAGCAAAATAAGCAAACATCACTCCCTACTTTTTGGGTGTATCAACATAACATTACATTTCTGCTTTAATTTGCTTCTTCAGTCTTGATTCTCACAACTCTATGGACATGTTTAATTAAAACTGATACAGCAAGTATCATGACCTGATACAGCTAGTTTCATTTTTGCCTCCCACATTCCACCCACACTTCCTGAAAACGATTTTGTGTTCCTTAGGTTATCTAAACAAAGTGAGTGCTGTGCTTTATTTGAATGATCTGGACATGTACATAATATATGTAGTATATGTTCCCTCATTCAGGGTGTAAATAATAAGTACAGATTGAAATTTGGAAATAGAGATTATTAGGAAGAAATGCATTATGATGAAAGTGTCTATCTTGCATCTGTTCTTTTAAACTTTAAAGCGAACTGACATTAGACTGTATTAGAGGAGAATGGAAAAAAAAACATTGTTTTCTTGGCTAACAGCAGCAGTTAAAAGTAAAGTGGTTTTAGTTTTTGACCATTATACAATTTTGAGGGTAGGAAGACGCACAGACAGGTCTGAACATTACTTCCAGCTACATACTGGTAGGATTTATCAAAGGGCAGTGTTAAGAGTGACGTTTGAAGAATTTAGCCAATACCTTGCTATAAATATACAATATGATATGTTTGAGTTCATATTGGGTCTTGATAAGCTTCTGGATGCAATTTAATGTGCTTGTTTTTATGCATAAAGCCATTTGTGGCTTGGGGCTAATTGACTCCAGGACTGCATATATCAGCTAAAAATTGACCTTACTGATATAGTGATCTCAGGAAAAACAAATACTTGTTTCCCACTTCTGTGAAGTTAATTGGGGAGAGAGGAGTTGCAGCTAGAAGGCACTTGTAGTTTTCATACGCAATGCCTGTTCTTCAGAATAGCCTTCTGGCAGAAATTAGAAATTTTTGATTATGTAGGAAACGTTATTGATTGTTGTGATTTGTTGAGGGGTCTTTTTATTTGTTTATATTTTAATTATATATATTGGGAATATTCGCACTGAAATATAAAACAATTTCATTGATTATCAGACATTTAATATCATTAGGAATATCCAGGAATATGTCAGAATATATCAAGCTTGTTCTATTGGTAAATAGCTAAAGTTGCTTCTTATCCACTAGTTGCTTATTGACTTATTACTGATTGAATTTTTTTTGAGGGGGGGTCCCTTTTTTTAAAAAAAAAATCTCATTATATACAGAACCAAAATAAGGTAACTGTCTTACTGTGCAAATAATAACAATTTGATAATTTACCAATTGTCTGTAATGGAATGAGAGAATAATTTTGTAAGATAGCAGGGGAGCCCACAACTGACTAATGGGCAGAAAGAAATTTAGAAAAAATCTGCCCTAACTAATCTGTTTTACTAATCTACAAAAAGAAACAGCAGGATAATTTGTACTTTCCGATTTGCAAGATTACGTTAATGTAGCCTTGTAATAAAGTAGAATTAGCTTTTTGTAGTGTGTTTTCCATCTGGTCTACTTGGGAGACCGACATCATCTGAATAAATTCATGCTAATCTTTGATGTTATGTGCTGCAATTTGGATTTGACCATTTCAGTTTATTTAAGCATTTCAAGTTTAATCAACTGATTTTGATACATAATGATTTAATCATTGATAAAACCTTCATTATGGTTACTGATCAACATTCTGTGACTTAACAAATAATTTTAAAAATTAGGCAGTTTCTTTTATAAATAAAATCAAGACAACAACAAATTATAACTAGGTCATTGAGGAAGTCATGCATGCCTAGTTTTACAAACTTTATAATATAATTTAGCCATATTGAAGGAAGCAGATTTTCACTGATCTGTTAAAAAACTAAGCATAAATCAGAATTGAATTATTCACCAGATAAGGAGTTAGAAAATTGGGCTCTTACATTGTGATATATAGTACAATATAATAAGAATGAAATTGTTTGGAGTCTTCTCACAAGTATGTTTTTTTTTAATCTCTGAATGAATTTTTCTTTTTGTATCAGCTTTCAAGAAGAACTGCTCAAAAGAAACTGAAATGTCATAATGCTACTATTTTTTGGAAGTTTAGAGACAGCTATTTGGTTTAATTTTAAATACCTTGATAGCCTAAAAAAAGAGACTACTCAATATAATACTTCAAAAATCACTAGCATGTTGCTTGAATGCAGAAGTGTTTGATCATAGCCCTTTATTAGATGGATGAGAATCCATTCTTGCAATTTTTACAAGTATGTTTTTCCATAGGTGTAAAAAGGTGATTCGCTGTGGCGACCCCTAATGGGAACAGTCGAAAGAAGAAGATGTTTTTCGATATTGATTTAGAATTGTCTGCAATGAGCAGCCTAGATATTCTTAAAAAAAAAACCCATAATTAATCAGAGGAGAAAAAAAACAATAAATAGCAAGGAATAATAAAAATCCATGTACCTGTTTTTATTGCAATTAAACTTCTCCACCCTCCTAAATACTTAGTACCACGTTCCAGGTAGGCAATAAAAGCTATATGATTCCACCTAGCTATCAAACAAAAGTTGCATGTATTCTCAGTGAATTTAAAGTTTTAATGCTGCTAGGATATGTTGTATATCATTAATGAACTGGAAATATTATGCAGATAGCATTGCGTTTTGTAAATTTTGGATTACATAGTTTTAGTATGCATTGCATTTGGTACAGCTATGAAAAACCAATTCCAAATGTTTAAATATTTTGGCTTGTTTTAGTGATTTAGCCTTCTTGTTTGCTTTGCAAAAATTAAGCTTCTTATTTTAGTATAGTTAATTTCAAGTGCAGATCAATAAGTGGCTAGGGCACTTAGAGCTCATTTTCACCCAAATGACATCTGCAACTATAAGCACTACATCATAAAATACAATTGCTTACAATAAGATTGCTATATATGTGTTGGCTAGTTTTGGAGGAGGATGCTTTAAATTATTTTGGGTACAACAGGGTTGATGTTTAAATTGAAGAGGAAAGGAGCCAAATACAGCCTTGTCTACAGTGCTAAATTTTTAATAACACAATCTTTGCATAATGCTCCAGTGGATCTAGTTCTATGATTTACAACAAACATTAGCTGAAATCTGTAAACTTAGATCCTCCACCTGTGCTCCCCAGTTTGGCCTGTTCCAATGAAAAGGACTTGTCTCTATCTAAGAGCAATTCACCATTTTCCTGGAATAAAAGCCTCTCAAACCTGGTAACATAATTCATAATAGCAGAATCTTTGACCTGGTATTCTTTCCTGAGGTATTCCACGAGAGGACTGCCAAAGTTTTAGGAAAAACAAAACCAAAAATTATTCAGAATTTCCAGTGGACATCATTGATATAGAAAATAGTTCCTGGATAACCAATAACGTGAGAGAATACTCATTCCTTGTCATTAGGATCATTGGGGGGAGGGGGGGGGAGACAATAAGTTAAGATGGAGCCCTTTGGAGAAGAGCATTGAGTTCCATAGGTAAGCTTTTGTCTGTGTATCATTGCTAAATGATGAAATAATTATTCCACTCCTATATTATCTCTGTCTTTGGTCTTCTTGCATTGGTTCATAGCTGGCATAGAGTAACTTAGTCGTGCAAGGTAGTAATGTGACTGTGATATACTTGATTTTAAGTGAATTATTATACACAATTGATGAAAATTCCCTTCTCATCTCAGAATAGCATAAGTGTTTTTAAAAGTCTTTGTAAATTAGCTGATGATGCAAAATGCAACTTTTGATTTAAAAATTCTTGTCAAAAAGGTTAATATTTCTTTAATAATTGTTTGGCATTACAAAATAAACCATATTAGCAAAGCACATTACTTATATAGATCATTGTATTTATATTATTAAATAATGAAACTAATAGGAATTGCATCTTTTCTATATGGACATTTCATTTCAAAATTATAACAAAGTACTTCAAATCTTCTAGGAACACAATATGCTTGTTAAATAGCTGTTGTTTGCCAGCCTGAAAAGAGATATATAGGGAGTCCTTGACTTACAATCATTTGTTTAGTTACTGTAAAGTTACAGTGGCACTGAAAAAAGTGACATTTTATATTTGCAACCATTGAAGCATCTCCAAGGGTCATGTGATCAAAATTTGGATGCTTGCCAACCAGGGTGGATAAAAATCAATGATTTAAAAAAAAATCAGATTTTTTAAAATGTAAATTGGATTTTTTTTTGTTAAATCTGATATTTTTAATTTTTTTCAAATTTATTTTAATAAAATGCTTAAAAGAGTAAAAATTGGAGTACAAATTATCTAAAGATAGTTTTTTATTTAAGATACATTAATAATTTATTTTATTCAGCATAAAATTGAGCTTAGTTATGTAGCATGAGGCTGTATATTCTGCAATATTGCGACTGTCGGTCAGTCAACAGCAGGTCAGAGGAGGAGCCGCTGCAGGACAGAGATGATAGTTGCTCTTTAAAAATTATGGTTTCAATCAAGTTGATTTAAATCAAGCCTTTTTACTAGTGATTGAAATCATGATTTAAATCGAATCCACCCTGTTGCCAACTGATCTGTAGTTATAATAGATGCAATGTCCCAGGGTCACGTGATCACCTTTTGCGACCTTCTAACATGCAAAGTCAATGCGGATGTCAGATGCACTTAACAATTGTGGTACTAACTTAACTGAAGTGTTTCACTGAACCTCTGCAGCAAGAAAAGTAGTAAAATGGAGCAACATTTATTTATCAATTCTTTTGTTTAGCAGTGGACATTTTGGGCTCAATTTGTGGTTGTAAGTAGAGGACTACTGCAGATATATTAAGAAGTCATAGCATACTAGTGAGTACACTTATTAAAGCAGATGCACCTTTGTTTAGATTAGTGCACAATTCATTCTGCTACAGCCATCTTGAGAGGTTCTTGCTTTTTAAGAGACCCTACCCTTTATCTGTTTAGAGCACGGATGTCAAACTTGCGGTGTCACATTTCCATCACATGATGTTTCACAACATTTTCTCCCTTCCGGGAGCTGGGGTGGGTGTGGCCTGTGCGTGACACATCCAACCCAAGATATAAGTCTTACTTAATCTTCTAAATGTCATAGTTAAAAAGCAGTTCAGTGGCATCTTACATCAGAGTTCCTAAAAATCAAGCAATGTTTTTTTCATTGACTGTGGTGGTGCAGTGGTTAGAATGCAATATTGCAGGATAACTCACTGCTCACTCCAGGAGTTTGATTCTTATTGTCTCAAGGTTGACTCTGCTTTCCATCCTTCCAAGATCGGTAAAATAGGACCTGGATTGTTGGGGCAATATGCTGACTCTGTAAAATGCTTAGAGAGGGCTGTAAAGTACTGTGAAGTGCTATATAAGTCTAAATGCTTTTGTTATTGTTATCTGCTGGTGAAACTTACAAAGCTGGGAACAACACTGAAAACTGGAATAATTTTAAATGTTTAGTAAAATAGTGGAAAAACACAGTTGCTTGAAATAACAGGCTTAGGCAAATACTTGAAATATTTAAAAAACAAAATAAAGTTTGGTAATTTGAAACAGACTGTTGGTCTGCTTGCAAATCCTCAGATTACATGAAATTTAATGTAGCAAGCAATTCTCTCCAATCCATGTTAAAACAAATTCATGATTTTAATCCACAAATCTGGGGCACTTTAATTTTTCATTTAGTCCCATTTTAATGATTGTAGTCAGTAGAAAAAATTCTGTTATAAAATATTTAAGGATTATAGCCTTACAGCTTCATTACATTTAAGTAATTGAATGGAAAAGTATACCCCCTGAAGTGAAGAAGTTACATGGAAGTAAAATTCATGACGAACCTATTGCATTCCTGAAAAAAAGGATTATTACCTTGGAAGCTTTATTGGATAAAGAACAGAATTATTTAAAAATAACATTTCTTAACTACAGAAATAAATAAACAACTTCTGCATAATTAATACTAAGACATCATTTTAATATTAGAAACATGAACATCTCTACACTAGAGATAACAGTTATTAGAACAGTTTATATGAAGTAGACAGCCTTGTGTGAGATAGTCACTTTTTCAGAATGGTAGATATTTTAGGAAATTAGACAACATATTGTTGGTACTCTCAGTATTTATCAATATCATGCACTTTCATATAACTTATTTCTTGAGAAACTGAGAGAAGAGTTATTATTTCATATTCAGCCACTGTATTTGTCACATTACTACATAGCTATTTTTGTAAATTAGACCGTAAATTAGATCTGCCTCGACTTGATCCTTAACTGCTTTTCTTCTTCAGGGGTAGGAATTTGCAACCTATATATTAATACATTGGGACAATGAGCAAAGAGATGAGACCTTAGGATAAAAGATGAGAAATTGTACTTTGAATATACTGGTATTTAAACAAGGAAAAGGAGGACAAGGTAGTGGTAGTAGTTTGAATATTTAGAGAAGGAGTGGCATAGAGAGAAAATGTAGGTACAAAAATAGAGCTGGATATCATCAGTATATGGTTATACTGAAATCCAAAGGGAGTGATGAAATTGCCTACAGATAAGATATATATATAGGAATTTATATATAAAGGAAAGGACAAGTGATTAAATATAGGCAAGCAAAGAGGCATAGTGATTTAAAAAAAATTGAAAAAGATTTAGTTAAGCGAGATTCACATAAGAAATCAAGGAAATAAAGGAGAAATATTAGCGATAAAAGGGAGTAGAAGATGAATGAATTAATTATAAAGCTACTTTGTTCACCTGTGGAAACATCAAACAAGCAAAATAAATAAGATGGGAAATAGATAGGCAAAATTGGGAACTGGCAGAATTTGTAAGAAGTCAGACACCACTATTGCAGACTGTTGAATAGGAGAATAAGAGAGTGGCATGTTTAGAGGGACAAAGCTATGAATCAGTGAAGGCAAATGACAAAGAAAATCAGCAAATCTGAAGGGAAGTGGTATGCGTGGAACAAAATAGATACAGTTAAAGTTCAATCTCATTTGCAGATTCTCCAGAATCATTGACAATTAATAGACATTTTCATATGGGGAAAAGCCATATGGAAAATCACATCCAAGCAATCTTGTTATACTAAAGTATATTATTAAGAATAGTTACATAAATTAATGTTTGGACTAAAAACAGGGTGGACTTGTTTTCCACTTTCTCTCTTTTTTTTTTTAAACCATATTTTTGTGTTTGTCATCTGCCTTGTTACTATGCAGATGGAAGGTATATTTGTAGCTTTGAAAATAGGAGGATATAATTTGGAGAAAAAGTTGCATATTCGATGTGATGTGTTTTATAAGAGTTAAATCTAGTAGCAATTTGGTTTGTTGCATATTGATTTCTTAATGACAAATGATTTCTTAATGACAAATGACACAACTAATTTGTTTAGGTGTTTCTAATTTACAGGTATATTACAATAATATTTACACAAAATAAAAAGCACTCAGGGTTTTTATGTTTATTTCCTTATTTAGACATTGCAAATGGCTCTAATGCAGGAGGATATCGTCCCCCTCCCAGAACAAAAGAAGTAATCATTAATGGCCAGGCAGTGAAATTAAAATACTGTTTCACCTGCAAGATTTTCCGTCCACCCCGTGCCTCACATTGCAGCCTTTGTGATAACTGTGTAGGTGAGTTTAAAAAAAACCATACTAGTCTGTGGCAAAGAATTGATATATTACTGGTCATTATATTCATTTGATATTTCTCATTATTATTAAAGTACAGCTTTACTGTTTTGTCAAACTGGTACAACCGAAGGTAAACTGTCAGTGTTTACGCTTCTCTGTTACAGTAATACATCCCAGATTTGAATATGTAATTTCAGGTTTGCTATTTGATCAGCACAAGCTTCTTTTCAGCTTGAAAGGCAACTGCTGCTCTTTGGGTTGATTTTAGCGTAAAATATCATGTGCAAACTTAACATTTAAGAACTGTGTTAATAAGATGAGACATACATTTTGCTAAAGATAATACACATTCCAATAAAACAACATCTGCTTCAGTACACAAAAGCCATAATACTTAATTTTATAACCCAAAACATGATTTTTTTTACATTATAATGGTTTTGGGCTTTGATTGAAAAGGGTATACACACTTTTGGGTAAAAAGAATGCCAAAAAAAAAGATTGATTGGCTGAATTCAGATTACTTCATGGACATACCCATGTCGTTTCCTCGGTAACTACGGTATACTAAAGTAGTTTATCAGTGCCTTCCTTTGGGACTGTTTAAACTCCCCAGTCTATCTGACAATCCTACTTGTTCATTCGGATATTAAGCAGACCTGATTCTATTTAGCTTCTAGACCTGAGCAAATTTGGCCAGGTGATGGTACTTCCTGTTTGTATAGCTTCAGGCCCTTGAATGAACTTTAATTTGTGAACAATCGTATGTAGAAGTTTATTTGAATGACCAAAATCTAAATCCAGAATAATCATTGTGTTTAATCCAAGGCAGGCATCCACATGGGAAAGCATTTCCCTTAGTCCTAGTGATGAGGGATTAATGCAATTTGGAAGGCACCAAATTATTTCTGATCAAGTTACTGAAGTAGGAGTTTAATTTATACTTCTAGATTTTTCTGTGTTTTAGTAATAAGATGAAAAAAAATATGAACACAATTGACATTAGACAGATTAGCTATGTAGAAAAACATAAAAATGAAGAATGACCAATGGATGCAGTCATACATCAAAATCATAGGGCTTCAGAGAAAACCACATGAAAGCATACTGCCAATGAGCACAAATGTGACTGATCCTCATTGAATTATCCAGGTTTTTGGTATTCCATACAAAAGCCCTTGTATTTTCTGTGGCAGAATATTTTCTAACAATGATTTTAAAAAACGCTGCTAGAATATTTGTAAACAAAAGCCAGTTCTATTCATCTAATCAGTTAAGAGATAGCCTAACTGTACTTTCTTAGACAGAGTTTTCGGAAAAGGGCTGTTCGTTTATTTATTAAATTTATATAGCCACCCATGAGATTCCCCAGGCCTAATAAAGGGCCTTTTCATCTTGGGTTAGGGGCAAATCTCACCTTTGGAGAGTGGGATAGTAATGATGTTCCAAAGGTGAAATGCAAAACCTGTCCTCCTGGACCTGCCATAAGAACACTTTCAGCCTTTCCAATCTTTAACTACCTACCTAAGAGTATTCTGGCTTTAACTAATATGGTATCTGCAGAATCGGCTCAAGATGTTTGATTATTAAAAATATCTACATTGCAAGAGCTAAAAAACATGTTCCCAAGTTCCTTAGTAATATTATAGGATATCTGGAGCAAAGCTGTTGAACTTAAGTAGTTGGCTAACATGTATTATAAAAAAAATCATTTAAATAAAGTTTAATTTGCTTGCTTAAAATATTTTCAGAAAATTACCCCAAATATTCAGTGTATGCTTTAGGAGGAAAATAATAAAACAAATAACAAAAATAGTTATTGAAAACAGATGATTTACTCAATCAAACAAATCCTTGCTGAAATCTGAAAGTGAAGTAAAAATTCTGCTGCCCATCAAAGATAGTCAGAAACTTGTTGCAGAATGTATACAATAAACACATTTAATTCAGCTAAGCAAAAGGGAATTTGTAAATTCAAAAAATAAACATAGTTGATATATACATCCAGGAACTAAGAGAAAGACTGCTTAATATTACATAAAACAAATAAAACAAATATATAGGTTGGTTTGAAAAGGCTTGCACAGAAGTGAAGTATTGTTTAAAACTACTTTATATAACTATAACTATGACATAAACATAATATGTAACAAATAACATGTAAGTTAATGAGAACGTAAGCCAATTTTTTTCCTAATTCTTTTTTTCATCTGCATTCTCTTTTAGAACGGTTTGACCATCATTGTCCCTGGGTAGGCAACTGTGTGGGGAAAAGAAAATACAGATTTTTTTATATGTGTCATTTCTGACAGTTTTTATATTTGCATTCGTTATTACCCACATCATTCATCGTAAGTATTCTAGTAAAATCAGATTATGTATGTAGTCATTTCCTTGAGAATTAAATTTTAACTTTAATTTTGATCATTTAGGATATCTGTATCCTTATAGAACCTCCCCCCTTCCCCATTGGTATTCCTTGTTTGGTCTTCAACATAATTTCCAGGTTTAAAAGTTTCTTTTTAATTCAGATCCTTGCCAATTGTTTTTTTGTTATTTCTTAATCATGTGTAGCCTTTTTAAGTTAGGTTACATATAAGAAAATTGGCTATTATTGCCAGTTTTTCTGCAGGCTCTTTTCACTGAGTGGTAGACTTCCAGTAGAAATTAAGTTCCTGACACCTCAGTATGTAACCTTAAAGATCTTAACAAATTCTAGTTTAGGCACATAGTTAATCAAATAAGCAGTGTAGTGTAGTGCTTTGAGTGCTGGGCTGACAGAGACGAAACCATTTTCAGGTTACTACTTGATGATTGAAAGTTATTGAACGATCTTTTACTAAATATTATCATTCAGCCCAATATATGTCAAAAAGTTGTTGTGAAGACAAAATAGGGGCTATAAAGTTAAATAACAAACACATACTAACCTATATAATAACCATATGATATACTTGTCTTGGTAAAAATGGAATCAGCTAGAGTTTTATTTCATGTTTATTTCAGTGGAAGATGTGGTTTGTTTGTTTAGTAGCATGAACTGATTTGATACTCTATTTTGGGAGATGCTACCATGGATGGAAAAAGAGATAAAAGGCTGAATCCAGCCTCTCATTTTCCAAAATGCTGTTGTGGACAGTTCTTCAAAGGGCCCTTTACTCAAGAATTCCATAGAATGTCCAAGATTCTTTTTTATTTCAACTAAATATGAATCTAATAAATAAATAATGCACTTTGGGCTTTGAATTCATTAAACTGAAATTTACTGCTGGTTGTTCATATCTCCTAGTAGTATCTCCAAAGGAATTTGTAAAAAGCTTGGAATTTGGGTCAAACTGTAGTTAAAGATCTCCTGATTCAGCCAAAGCATTTTTTGTGTGCGTGAGAGAGAAAATAAATCACTAAGCACATTTTTATGGAGAAAACGAAGCTTGAAATATTTTGTTTCCATATTAGGAGAGTAAAAAGAAGGAAATCATGAATCTTAATTATATGTAAAAATGCCT
This sequence comes from Myanophis thanlyinensis, assembly GCA_017656035.1. Classification (NCBI taxonomy): domain Eukaryota; kingdom Metazoa; phylum Chordata; class Lepidosauria; order Squamata; family Homalopsidae; genus Myanophis; species Myanophis thanlyinensis. The sequence goes on from JAEANM010015685.1 coordinate 12,022, forward strand.
GCAGACATTAATCTGGTGTTACTGAGAAACTATATGCAATTCTGATTTTATTTTATTTTTATTGATAGTTTCATCAACATTTTAAGGCTGATTTAAACAAATTATGTGTTGTGATTATTTGAAAATACAATTGTATGTTGGGTTTTCAGATACTTTCACCTATGCTTGTAATTTCACTGTATTTGACATGTATTATCTTTACAGGAACTCAGAAAACAAGATTTTTAACTGCACTTAAAGACAGTCCTGCAAGATATCCTTTCACTGAAATACATTTACCTCTGTTAGAATAATTTTTAAGGAATTAATATTTAGATATACTTCTGTTTGTTTTCTGCTGGCAGATAATGGATTTTTTTAAATTAATGGATAGATATGAAATCATTAAATTAAAACTTAAGTGCCTCACTTCTGTAAGTTTATATGTAAAATATATGACAGCTTTACATGTAATATATAGCTGGTTTTTCCATCAAGTTTAACGCAATGGCATCTTGGTTCCCCACACTCCCAACCAACATGACCAATCTCTGTTGGCTCAGAATTATGGGAGCTGAAATCCAATTACACCAAGAAAGCCCCAGATTGGGAAAAGCTTATGAATTTTAATGGCCAGAATATTTTCGTAGTACAGTTTTAAACATTTTTGATGAGATAGTAAAATGAGTTTGTAGTTTCAGAGTTATCCTTTAGCTTATGTAGGAATATGATAGATCACACAAAAGTTCTTTAATATAATTTCTTTAAGTTCTTGTAAAATAAAAATTCTTTAAGTTCTTGTAAAATAAAAATTCCTTGCATAATGTGCATTAGGTACTAACATATCCAAAAGAAAACCTGTTATAATTCTTAACAGGCATTCTCAGAGAACGAGCAAAATACCAGGAACATGTTCATGCAATACTTCTTTACAGGCTTGCATGACACTTGCTATTTTCCCTCTACCCCAGTTAGTTCTCAAGGGATCGATTCTGCTATTGTGTTGGAATGATGAATAAAAAAAATGTGTATCATTCATGGGTTTTCAATTTTACCCCTTAAATCCTGTAAATTCAGAAGAAGGCCCTTAGTTATACACACTGCTTTCTTATACTGCATACATTTTAAGCAAGGCATACATCTAGAAATGTTAAGATAACATCTCCACACAATAGTGAGCTTCCAAGTGCTACAGATTTTAATGGAAATTATGAGGTAGCAAATAAAGGTTTTCATCCTTAAAATGGCTAAACACTACTTAATTAAGTACAAGTACTGAAGTATAAACACCTAATAGCTTCTATTCAAATACTGTTTGTAAATAATGTAATAGCCTCCAATTAAAAGAATCATAGTTCTTTCTAATTATGCTTTTCCATTCCCTGAAAATGAAAGAGCTGTTTATATGTTTTGAACAAAAGGATTATTGATGCCAAATTTGTTGGTTATTTACAGGAGCAATTAGCGATTCATTCATCATTAGCATTCAGGGGCTAGCAACCTAAAGCGAGAAAGAGAAAGGGAGAAAGAGAAAGGAAGGA
>JAEANM010015686.1:0-13540 GCA_017656035.1 Myanophis thanlyinensis
CCGATCTAATAAATAAATAAAAATAAAATAATAAATCTATATCCCTTTGTTGTAAGAAGTACATGTTGTGCATGCAACAACTCACAGCAAATTACTAGGATCCAACTGCCATTATCAGTAGGAAACCAGAAATCCAGTCTATTCCAGACAGCTGATAGGATGGCTTGGTTTCTTGCCATTAAACTCGCTAGTGAGGAAGAGTGGGCAGTTTCTCCACAGTTCTGCGTCTGACTTTTTCGAGATATATATGACACCAGCCTGTTCAAAAGGGCTCTAAAAATGTGGCTGCTTCCCCAGACCTCGATCTAAAGTGGGTGGCAGGTCCTGTATGTTTCTCTTTTTAAAGGTTGCTTTTCTTTTGGGAGTTTTTTGTTTCAAATGTTTTTACTGTACCCTGCCCAGAGTTGCTGTAGAGTTATAAACACATTTCTTAAATAAATAAAATATATGAACATTATTTATAACAAAAGATATTTTCCTTCTAAAAAAGCATTGTCTCGTAATTCTACATATTACTTTCTACTGTGGAATTAAGCAATTAAGTACTTAATAGTGCCAGTAATTTGGATAATTTAGATTTGAAAAATCTCATTCAACACAACTGTTATTGATTGATTAAATTTGTATGTGACCCATTTTGTAGTCGTGTAATTCTTGCTGTTACAAAAATTTTATAATTTTATGCCTTTTAGAAAATAAAAAAATCATTAAAAAATATCTTACATTAAGCTTGAATTTAGTTTACCAGTTTGTTCCTTCCTGAATTAATTGGAGACTCCTACATATTTTTTCCTTTGATTGAATCCAGGTTTGAAATAAAGAAAAAATTAAAGACGGCAAAAAAGAAAGAAAAGAAAGAGAAAAAGAAAAGGAAAAAGCAGGAAGAAGAACAGGAAAAGAAAAAGCTCACACAGATCCAGGAATCCCAGGTAAGAAACATACAAATCACACTTTATTTTTTAAAAAAAACTACTTAAAACACATTTGTACAAAACGAAATTTGGAAAATTTATGTGACTCTGTGAACCAATGTATTCCAGATAATCAAAACATGCTATTAGAATGTTTACACAAAGGTTGGGTTGAAAAATCAACAAAGAAACGTTTATTTAACAACCTAATGATATGAAGAGGGTGGATAAAATCTTAAATTGTTTAAGGAGTTACATCAATAAGATTATTCATCTGTGCTTAATTTCAGAATGTCACAAAAGGTTAATTTTCTGTTGCTTGAGATAATGCCAACATTAGTTGTCTTAATCCTTTTTCTCTTTTTACTTTCTTTTTTTAAAAAATCTTTAATTGTAATTGCCTCTTTCATTTTTAGCTTGCCTTTCCCCTTTTCTAAGTTCTCTTAGTTTTATGGTTACATTTAACTGGAACAGTTGCTGAAAACCTGGCTTTCCTTTTGATTATTTATATTCTTTTTAAAGAATCTGTACATCAAAATTATTGCATTCAGGATTTTTTTACTATTTATCTGAATGTATACTGTGCAATCATTTTTTAAAAACTAAGTTTATTTGATTATTTAGTGAATGACATTCTCCCTTCAGCATTCCTCCAGGGCAGGTATGAGAGAAATCCAATAGCAGAATGGGTATGTTTATGTGGAAAAGGAGTGGTCAAATATTTCTCACATATTTTATTGCACTGTGAGTTATATAGAGCCTGTCGGTCAAGGTACATTTTTCCCTTATTAGAGAGACAACCTGGGAGGGCAGAAAATATTTATGTAGATTTTCTCCTCCAGGACTCAGCCACCACATGTGCAGTGACGAAATTCTGTGCTGCCTCAATGACGAGAAAAAATTTGGTATAGCTGTTACCTCTTGCCGATACCTATAACAATCTTGGGAAATTATAATTATACATATACTTGTCTGCTCTCCACTCATGTATTTTATCACTACGGAGGTTATTATCCACTTTTAATGTTAATATTATTTTAACACTTTGTAAGTAGATGTTTGTCTATTGCTGGTCTATGACCATAATAAAGTTTTATTCTAGTCTGAAAAATGAATGCTTCATTTTGAAATTTCTGATAAACTATGATCTAAGACAGAGGAAAAGCGACTCTCAGAAATAATGATTTGGCACTGCAATGATTGGGGGGGGGGGGAGAGAGATTTGAAGCTCACCATTAAGGAATTCAGCTGGCGGTATATGACCGAGGCATATGTTTGAGACTACTGTGAAACGGCCAATGACATTAATGCTCTCATGAGGTACGAAACCATTCCTGATATTGATTACGCAGCTCCAAAAAATAAGATGAAGGAAATATTGTGATCTACATTTTAACAGAACTGTATGCTGAGGAAGAATCCTTATCAGAGTGGGAGGTTCAATATCATTTGAAGCTGAAACATTTCCTGAAATTTCATCCCCTGCAACAACTACACTAGTGCAATTATACACTTTGAACTCTGCTGTTTTGCCTGATTCACTTAAGACTTCTCTGTTCTTTAATATCTAACTGAAACCATCAGAAAAGTTCACCCGTTGGTTTAAAGTGAGTTATATATTGCCAACCCAGGCTGAGCTAGGAAGCCATATAGGTTCTGTGTTATTTGTCTAGAGATTATGGGGGTCTGGAGGAGGGGTAAGAAGCTCAGATTAAAACCTGCAAAAGCAAACCTGCAGCTCTTCATTAATTTTAAAACATCTTTAGAAACGCCAGTAAGATTGCTCCCAGTAGTTATTCTTGATCAGATCATTCTCTCCCTGAAAAAAGTGATTTGAGGATTTCCTGGATTCTCGTTAAAATACAAGGGGGAAGTCAAAGCCATAGGGACTTTCACTCAGCTTTAAGTAGTGCGTTAATTACAACCATATTTCAATTAGAATAAACCGGCAATGCTAATTTGATCTGAACACCTGCTATGGCAGGCTTTCAACATACTTAAAGAACTAAAATTACAATAAAACTATAAAAATAAGGCTCTAAAATATGTGAAGAACGGTTTGAGGAATTGGGTGTGGTTAGTCTAGAGAAAAGAAGGACAAGGGGTGACATGATAACTATATTCCAGTATTTAAGGGGCTGCCACAAGGGGGGGGGGGCAACTTCTTCAAAGCACCAGAAGGCAAGACAAGAAATAATGGATGGAAACTAATCAAGGGGAGAAGCCACCTCGGGAATTGAGGAGAAACTTCCTAACAGTGAGGACAATTATCCAGTGGAACAGTTTACCCTTCAGAAGTTGTGGGTGCTTCATCAGTGGAGGTTTTTAAGAAGAGACTGGACAGCCATTTATCTGAAATGGATAGGGTCTCCTCTTTTAGCAGGGGGTTGAGCTAGAAGACCTCCAAGGTCCCAGTTCTACTGTGATTGGAAAATCTTTTCCAGGAAGTACAGTACACTATAATACCAGTTCTTAATGTTTGCCTGTATGGTAGCAATAAAGATCTTTTCATGAAGTATAATACGTTTTGTAACACCAATTCTTAATATTTGTCAATGTTGTTTCCTGGTACAATTCTAACTGCTAGCTAGTTATTTATTTTAAAACATCTTTAGAAGAGCCTGAAGGGGATTATCTGGATCCCTTTCAGACTGGTTTCAGGCTTGGGTGCAGCATTGAAGCAGGATCGATCACATTTTTTGATGATCTCTGGTATCAGAATTGGGATAATGTACCTATCCTTGCTCTACTTCACAGATGTCAAACTTGCAGCATTGTGACACTTCATGACGTTTTCCCCGTTCACTGAGCTGGGGTGGCTGTGACCTACATATGATGCATCTGGCCTGTGGGCCGCCAGTTTGACACCCCTGCTCTACTACTTGACCTCTCAGAGGCTTTCAATACCACTGACCCGAGTATCTTTCTGTACTGGTTTCTGGGTTGTGAGTGGGAGGCATTGTATTGTGCTGGTTCTCTTCCTTCCTCTGTGGCTGGTTCTGGTTGGTATAGACTGGGAACAAGTGTTCTAGCCCTCAGCCCCTAGAGAGTAGGTTGACACAGGGATCAGAATTCTCTCTGCTCCTGTTTATATCTACCTATGGTTGCTTAGCAATGCCATCTGTAGCCATGGGATGAGGTATCAGTAAGCTGATGATTCCCACCTGTATATCTCTATCCCTGATGAAGTAATGAAGCTGATGTCCTGTCCCTGCCTGGAAGATGTAGGGTGGGGCTGTCAAACTCGCAACAACACATTGTTGTCATGTGACATATCACAACTTTTTTCCCCTTCGCTAAGAGGAACTAAGGCTCCAGAGAGGGTTTCTCTCCCTCTGAGGTTGCAGCCATTTGGTGGGGGAGAAATGGTGCCCAGCTCCACTCCCGGGGCTGGAGAGGCGAGCAGCAGCAGTAGCTGCTGCAAAGTTGGAGGCTCTTGGAAGAGGAGGGTATGGCGGGAGGGAAGCAAATCTTCTCTTGGTCCTGGGCGAAGGTGCCAAAATCACTTTTTTAACCTGCATCCAGGTAAAGGGGGGTATATTTGTCCCACAAGCCGCGAGTTTGACATCCCTGCTGTAGAGGTTTTCATAGGGAACTTACAGGCTTCAGATCAACTTTGGTAAGACTGAGTGTCTTTGGATTTTGAACCACCAGGATGTGTAAAACTACCATCTTTAGTTCTGGGTGGGGATTGCCTTGCCATAAGCAGAACTGGTGAACAATCTGGGCATTCTTCTGCAGCAGCTGGCAGTTGCAATGACAAAGGTCTTTGCACAACTTTGGATTGCTTATCAGCCATGCCCATTCCTGGATTTTGAGACTGTCCATTCAATCACTCATGCCCCAGTCACTTCTTTTATGGCCATGATGGCTAATCTTTTTCAGACTGGATGCCTAAACTGGAAACAAGTACCCAAAACCCAAATATCAGCTGGCCGATGTGTGCGCGGAACACCAGCTGGCTGGCACACATGCACACACTGGAAACCCAAATACGAGCTGGGCATCATGTGTGCGTGCTGGAAACCTGAACAGCAGCTGGTCGGCAGGAGGTGGAGCATCCCAACAAGAGCAGCTCTGTTTCGTCAGAGAAACAGAATGGAGAAATGTGGTGTAGCTGAGCTGGGGCGATGGCATACGTGCCCACAGACTCTGTGTGCCACCTCAGGCATGTGTGCCATAGAGTCGTCTCCACTGTCTTATGGATTACTATAATTCCCTCAATGTGGAGGGGAGGTTACCCTTGAAAAGCATCCAGAAGTGATGATACTTAGGTTTACATCCAAGTACACCCTTACTGCTTCCAAAGATATGAAGAGGATAAGTAGCAGCCAGGTGCTACAGCATCAAGTGCCCTTGATTAATTGATCATCAGCAAGTATGACTAGCTTTATAACAGCCAGAGTTTGAGGAATTTGCTCATCTCCACCATTGTGTTAACACAATGCCAAAGATGAATGAGGTTAACAATGATATTAGAGAAGCAATTTTTGCTGCCCATCAATCTGGGACATGCTAGGCCATTTCCAAACAATTTAAAGTCCATCATTCTACAGTAATGAGTGGAACACAAGTTTCACAAGTAGAAAACATTCAAGACAATTGGCTCTCTTCCCAGGAGTGGGTATCCCAGCAAATTTACTTTGAGATCAGACTGCAATGCTAAGAAATTGCAAAAAAGTGGAGAGAGTGGGAACAAACCTATTTCATTTAATTGGTGAACTATCCCATCTGGTTTTTTGGGGGAAGAAAGATTGATTTTGGAGATTAGACTTATTGTATTTAATCAATCAGCAATTGATAGGAGATGGCATTAAGAAACAAATGTGGATATTTGATCCAGGACCAATTATAGTTCATTTTTGGGATGGTCTCAGATTGAAACTGTGGTGAATTTTCTACAAGTTTATTATAATAGTTCATTAATAGTGGGGTTTTGGGATTTCAATCTTAATAATTTTGTTATTATACTGTTACATAATATTGTTTTTCCTGTTAACTATTTTGTTATTAATATAGTATGCAGATGACAGGCTAAAATTTTGTAAACAGATTCAATAGGTGAGTATTTTAAAATTCTTTTGACCTGTGTTGTAAGGGGTGGGAAGTTAATATTGTCGTATTAATCAGCATTCAACTAGGGAGCACATTGTGTTTATATGTTAGTCTTTAAGACACTTTTTTGTTTTAATGTCATTTGTTGTAATTTTTTTTCTCTCTAAAAAGAACATAGCAGGACAGCTTAGGTTTGCACAGTTGCATCTGAACAGATCACAGGACTTGTGGAATACAGATGAGACCCAAGTGGAGATGTTTGGTCATAATACATAGTACTATTTTTTATGAAAACAAAACGCAGCATATCAGCACAAACATTTCATACCAAATGTCAAGCATGGTGGTGGAGGGCTGATTTGGGTTTGTTTTGCAGGCACAGGTCCTGGGCACCTTGCAGTCACTGAATCAACCAAGAACTCCTCGGCATACAAAAGTATTTTAAAGTCAAATGTGAAGCCAACTGTCCGACAGTTAAAGCTTGACCGACATTAGGTCATGCAACAGGACCGTGATCCCAAGCTCAACATCAAATCTACAACAGAATGGCTGAAAAAGAAAAGAATCAAAATGTTGTAATGGCCCAGTAAAAGTCCAGACCTCAACTTGGCTGATCTCAAGAGAGCTGTGCAAATACCCACCAATCTCAATGAACTGAAGCAATATTGTAAAAAGTGGGCCAAAATTCCTCTGCAACAATGTGAGAGACTGATAAAAGTCATACAAAAAACATTTACTTCAAGTTATTGCTGCTACAGGTGGTTCTACAAGCTATTGAATCATAAAGTGTACTTAGTTTTTTACACATGGCTCCTTCAATGTGGTGTTTTTTGCAAAAAAATGACATGGTGTAATATGTCCTGTCTTCTTGTTCATCCGAAGTTGTATTTATCTCTTTTTAAGAACTGTTGAGGACCAGATGATTTTTACTATGTCCTGATATGTAAAACCATAGAACTCAGAGGGTGCACTTTCTTTTTCACATGATAGTATATCTCAGATGATGTGCCATTTCTAAAGCAACAAGAACTTTGCTTTTGCCGTGCTAGTTAGTGAAAGGCTGTATCTCTGGTTTTGCCAAATTACACCCCACCCCACCACAGACTGGGAATGAATTGGAGTAAGCTTTCTACCCCCTCCCCCAATGTATTAGTTTATGATATAAAAATATATGGCTAGTCTTGGTAAAGGTGTTGTTTGAATCCAAATATTGCTTGATTTGCTTCCTTATATTCTATTTACTTATAGATTTTACATCAAAATCTGATCTGCGGTTTGCTTAATTTTTATGACATGCTTCCAAGACTCATTCTTGCCATTTCCTTTCCGATGTTTCAATCAGATTTACTGAATCACCCTATTATCTTATTTGTTTTGCTACACTTTGAAATGTAGGAATGTAATTTCAATGTTGCATGGCATAATCAGTTATTCTTTAATTATATATTTCTATCTTTATTTTGGGTTTTTAAAAATAGTAGCAGTTCATGGCTAAACATAACATGTTAACCAAGCTGCTTTTCTCTTTTATGGATGGTATTTCCCACTTCAAAAATAATTATTCTTTATTGCTGAAATTGCTTAACATTCTTGCGTGCACCTGATTTTATATTCTGCTACACAGGTGGGTGATTAGAGGTATATATGATTTGAAGAATGTATCTAAAATGGAACGAAAGTTTTTTTTAATATGATAGAAGCAAAACATTAATTACATGGAGGATAATACATATATATAGTTAATGTATTTCAATTAAGGTAACTTTATTTTGATCTACTCATTTCTTGCCTATTTTTTAGAGGACTGCCATCTAGCATGTCCTCAAAGCTGAAGAACATCTTTCCAACTCAGAAAAAGTGTGTTTGTTCTCCTGCTTTTATGTGACTGCTCTATTTTAAAATGTAAAGGAGTTCCTAACATATCTTCCAGCTAATTTTGATCTACCCAGAATTGCCATAGTCATAAAGCATTAGAAACAACGTCTGATAAGTTAACAGAAGAATAACTTTGAAACATCAGGGACAACTAGATTTGAACTTTTGAGTATTGTTGCTCAAAAATATGAATTGTGTATTTTTGGTAGCTGACATCCAAAGGATTGAACATGAGCATCTTTATTAAAACCAACCAGAGTTTATTTATAGAAGTCTATACATTGTAACGAATGCTGCTGAGACATCAATGAATTAAAGCAAATAAACCCATCCCTCCAAATGAGACTGTGGTGTCATCACTCACTGTCACATGCACTTAAGAGGAGAAAACATTACACCTTCATACACAATTAGTTCCATAGCTATCTGAGAAAAAATACTCCCTCGGTGTATTATTCTCGCTGAAAAAGATGGTGTACAAGGACTCAACTATTACCTCTGTGAAAAACAGAATCTCATTTCTGAGTTTAGTACATAGGGGATACATTGGGACAGCTACCTCATTCGTGTCTTTAAATTCCCCACTTCTTTGAGTAGTTCATCTAACTCAGTATTTTACAACCTCAGGAACATTTAAGATGTGTGGACTTCAAGTCCTAGAATTCATCATCCAGCATTCAATTCTGGAATTTGGTCCATACATTTTAACGTTGCTGAGGTTGAGAAACATTGCTCTAACCCAATTGGAGGGGAGGAAACCAATGCTTTATTTACAACTTAAGAAAAAAAAATCTTCTGCACTTTGATTATAAGGCCAATGTCATAAAGTCTACCTTTGGCTACAAAAGTCTGTCACGGACTGCCATGATATAATTAGGTAGAAACATAAGACACTAAATCTTTGCTTGCTCTTTTCTTTCTCTCATGTCACAGCTTTATAGAAATTGATGGGCAATCAAAAACCTGTAAAAGTATTGCAAATCTATTTTCCTACATCAGAAATATTAGTACTGGGGAACTGGCTACTACAGATGATATTGGCGGGGGGGGGGGGGAAATCAAGTGATAATATTGCTTATTTACACAGTATATCATGATGGCTCCCAGTTATACACCAGCATATTCCAGAAATCCATTTTAAAAAAATAGCCCACAAGAGCTTGAGAAATGCAGCTTGAAAAAAAGAAAAACAAAGCAAATCAGAATGATTACATATTTACACAATAGTCCATAAAGCTGTGGACTATCTAGTAAATAAAGCCACACACTTCACACAATGTGACAAGAACAATCTATGGAGGAGTTTCCCCTCCCCTTTAATTTCGTAGGTTTTACACAGATACATGTCCCCCTTGCATTAAATAAGCAATTAAAGGAAAAAAAAAAACAGATTAAAGCATCAAGAAGGATACTCACAGATCACAGCCACAAGATTCAAATCTCTATTTAGATGTAACCATAGACAGACATTCTTGGCTTAAAAATGCTTCATATACGATCTCCTTCTGATTCTTGAGTCAGGAAAATAACCTTTGTTTAGGTTTCCCAAACCGGCACTAGTGAAAGCTCTCATTATTTATGTACTAAATTCAGTATAACCCATGGTAGTTCGTTCTGAAGTTTTTGATAAAATGTCATTTATTTACACATTGATCTTTACCCCTGAGTGATTATCAAGCAGTCACATTTCCTATTTGAGCATTCCACATGTACAATCCTTTGTAAAGGTTCTCAGCCACACGTGTTGTACCTACCAGTGTTATATAGGTCAAATAACTGCAATTTAAAATAATCTCCCATTTCTACCACATCCTTCCCATTTAGCATTTTGCCTAAAAAATATGCAAATGAAAAGATATCTAGCCTAGCCTAGCAAAGATAAGGCTGAGCAGCAAAGGGGATGACCACACATATTTCTGTTTTGGGGAGGGAGGGGGAAATGGAAGAGAAAATCCAAGTAGCAGCCAGAGAAGACATAGTGCCTTACCTTCCTATAACAGGTTGTTCAACTGTGTGTATGTGTGTGTGTATTACTGTATTATAAAGCCGGCTATGGGAGAGAGAGAGAGATGGGAGGCATTTTTACAAAAAGAAAAGAGAGAAGTGTGAACTTGTTAGCCAGGCCTTTTTTGTTTGTTTGTTTTTTAAAAAAATCACATTTACTAAATTGCCCCTGCTGTGTCAGATGCTCAAATGTAGCTGGTAGAAATTTCAGACATCTTTAAAGAACTGTGACAAATACAAATTTACTGCAGGTTAAAAATGATAAAAAAACATCTGGAAAAAAGTTCACACAACCCAGCCCACCCCCCACAAAAATGTACACTTCCACTCGAAACCTGTTTGTAAATATGTTCTTCTCCAAAGCTAGGAGCAAAGGGAAAGAAGAAGAGGGAAAAGTGCAGGTGACGTTCACAAGAGGTCTTGTGCCACTCGCGGGTAAATTCTCCTTACCTGGGATGGTGGAAAAGCAAAGTGCTAACACTGCTCGGCCACCGACAGATTCCTGCAGAAATCCAGATTCCAAGTTAACACTGAATACATACAGCCAATTCCAAACAGCTGTACTTCCAAAAGAAAAAAAATATCCTTCCCCTCCCTAAAAATAGCATGGATCCATATTTGTGTATCGCAGGAGGAAAGAGCAATAAGGGAAGTCTATACAGCAAAAAGTCAGTGATTTATATTACAGATGGCTGGCAATTTTAAAGAGTCTCTTCCTAGCTCTGTAGCTGCTGCTCCAACCCAAAAGGGCCACTTGAAGTAGAAGGGGAAAAAAAAATAAAGGGTGAGAGATCATGTAGCATGCAGGATCAGAAGCAGCAGAGAGTGGGAATGCTCAGATCAGCCCCCGCCTTTTCTTGTAGTCCTCTAGGTTCAGTGATCGCCGAGGGGCACCATCTTTTGCAGGGGGAGCCTTGGAAGTGATGGCCAGTGTTTTGGACTCTGTGGGAAGACAAGGTGCACACAAACAACTCAGCCCATGGAAGAAAGCAGAAAGCTGCTAATAGGCAGCCTAGCCAAAATAATTCTCTTTAGAGCAGGGATCCCCAACCCCTGGATCAGCCCCTGCACACTTAATTTAATGTGATAGGCAGCATGTAAGTTTGGTAAATAAATAAATAAATATTATACAAACAACTCCTAATCAGATTAGTAGTTGGTGGTTGCTTACCCACAGTATTAGGCTTTTGCTCAAATACTACGATTTTCTGAGAGCTGTCAGCAAAATTTCCTCCTTTTCTCCCAGTTTGCTTTCCATCCCTTAAAAAGCAGCAGCACCTACCTGAACTAGGAACCTGAAGGTCAATTTTCACATCAAAATCGTGCACTTTGAAAAGATCCTCTGAGAGATCACTGGCTGATTTTGAATTCATATCTTTGTCTTTACCCTGGCTCTGAAAAAGAAATAAGTTTTTAATATTGTGGCACAGACCTTAAATCATGTGGAATTTGCAATAAAGAACAGGTGATGTATCTAACTATTTCTGGATCTTCTTCTCATGCCCCAAAAGAAATTGTGTTCTATTCTTACAGAGAAAATGCCATTTTCTTGCAGGGCTGGGGAATCGTTTTGAGTCAGGGACAGATATGGAATGCTGCAAGCACATCAGTATTCTCTCACAAAACAGCTGCTATGCCTGACACAGAAGATCAATTCACCAACAGGCAAACTGATGAACCTGTTCCAGATGTATCTTTTAGCCTTCCAATCACAGCACTGGCTCATCCATCATTGTTTTGTTCTAAGAAAACATAAGTGCACAACCAAATGTGATCCTAATGGCTGGTGCTTTGCAGTATGCCAGCTTTTCATTTAGTACTTTAAATACGAAGAATTTAAAAACAATTAAAGCAGATGGACCAGTAAGCCTGTCAGTCTCCAAGAAAACTACTGGTGGACAAATTTATGCTTGTTAGTTCACATTTGCCCATTCTTGATCCAAGATCAAAACTGCTGTTACTTATATTAGGGATAGGGAGCTATGGCCGCTTTATGACTTGTGGACTTCAAGATCATAAAACGATCATAGTTTTAGACCACCTCTGCCTTATATAATTAGAATTCTATAGAATTAAGAATCTATTTATTTGTTTAAAACTACAGGACAGGACATAATGAACACTTGGGAGGACTCGCCTTGGTCATGTCCTTTGGAGCATCAGGTAACACACCAGATCCGTATTTTGCATTTAATTGAGCAAGGATAGCAGCCTGTACCGCAGGATCTCTAGACTGTGGAAAAGAAGATTTATTACTGGTTAGACTATTATTTCTCTTTAAAATGTTATCCTCATTTGGTGTATTCAATAACTATATATAATTAAAACAGAATGTACTGTCTTTTCAAATACAGTTAATTTCCTGTAATCTTCAAAAGGTTGACCTAATCTAAAAACAGGAATTTGCACATTAATATAATCTCTACCACTTTACTATCACTTAGAAAGGTGGTAAAACAGTGCTCTTCCTCACAGTGACAGTAGCGAATGGAACTGTAGGGCATTGATTTTGATATTGTTTGTTTTCTGTTTTTGTAACTTTAAGCCTCTTAGGATCTGGTGGGTAAGCAATAAATAAATAATTCCGCATACGATGGCATAGTGGCACAGTCGTTAAAATACAGCATGGGTATCAAACTCGATTTCATTGAGGGCCACATCAGGGTTGTTTGACCTCGGAGGGCCAGGGCCATGATGGACGTTTGACACAGACTCAAGATGCGTTTCCCCCCCTCCTTTCTTTCCACAATTCTTTACTATAACCATTTTCCTATCTTTTCTAACAGATATTACAGGCAAACATTTATTACTTATTCTTCATACTGCACTAAACTTTTTATTTCTAAATTTGCTGGCTGAAAATGGGTGGTGTGGCAGAGGCACCCCAGGCTGGTCCTTTAATAGCTCCAGGCTGGCCCTGCAGGCCATATTTAAATACCCCATGGGCTTTGAGTTTGACACTCCTGGAATATAGTATTGGAGACTAAATCTGAATTCCCACTTCCAAGAGTTTGATACTGACTGGCTCAAGTTGACTCAGCCTTCCATCCTTCTGAAGTCAGTAAAATGAGGACTCAGATTATTGGGGAATACACTGACTCTAAACCATCTGGAGAAGGCTGTAAAGCAGTAGTACGAAGAAGTATATACATGCTATTGCTATTACATGGAATTAAATTAATTCTGCTGAAAAATCTATGCTTTTTTGCATCTGATTATAGACCAACACTTTGTATTTATTTTAATTCATATTAGCTTAGTGTTATGTGTGGGATATTTGAATAGCTACTGATATCCAGCATCTCAGATATAAATACCTAATTATATTCTTCACTGCACTCAACTTTGCATTTTACTTACATTTGAGACTATTGTAGGTTTACATTGCCGTCTAGTAAAAGGATCCATTTGCTGGTTTTTCATACTGTGGCTTTCAGCCTTCAAAAACAAAGTACAAAAACACATTTTTTATGTTAAGCTTCTATTTCTTGGCATTGCCTCAGTAACATCGGAAAAGACGCCTAGAGAGTGGTTGGAGGTCCAGTCAGTCCGAATCCGACCGAACACTTCTGCGAGCCTATATTAGGACGTATCTAGTGGCGATAAGGGTGGCGAAGTGTTCTCACTTCTCTGCCCTTATTGCATCCGCAGAAAACCGTCCGGCCTCCCTGTTTAGGGTGACCCGCTCCCTTCTT
>JAEANM010015687.1:0-13540 GCA_017656035.1 Myanophis thanlyinensis
TACGAATCTCCGGGGGAAGTTCATTCCATAGGGTGGGTGCTGCCACAGAGAAGGCCCGAACCCTCGGGGTTGTCAGATGACATCGTCCGGACGATGGCACCCCGAGGAGGCCAACCCAAAATAAAATGCTGCTATTGTTTCCCCTTTCTATCAACAACCCACCCAGCCTGCTCTTCTGAAAGAAAGCTGAAGGAGGGTAGATTTATTGACCTGTTCTCCCTTATAGAAATGGGGAGGGGGGTTGGTAGATACTGAAACAACATATGGACAAAACAATACTTGGAATGTGTACGCATGTGAGACAATACATTTCTTTAGCAGTTTGGTAGTTGGGCACAATGCCCCCATTAGTCTGCCTTCGGGATCAGGGAGAAAACCTTGGGCAGCTCTTTGGATCTTTTCTGTCAGTCACATGCTCCTAATGGCTTTTCTGTTTTCTTTTATAGCAATACTGAAAGCAACACTGTGTAAAAACCTCAGTACCTCATTGTCCCAGGCTCCGATGCAGCAGAAGAGCACCAGGAACGCCGTAATTTAACATGCACCCTACTCTCTTCAAGCCTAGTTGAAGCAAAAGATGTTGGACAGTCAGATCTTTTCTAACTACATTCTCTGGCTGTTTATGAAACAAAAGACTGGTGGTTTTTGATTCTTTTTTTTTTTAAAGTGCAATTATGTAAATACGTTCTATGGGGCCATAGTTTTTTATCTGCTGTTGTACAGCAGTTTATGGCACCCTCTTGACTCTTGAACAACCAATGAAAAGGCTTCTTCTCTGAATCTAGTGGCAGCTTGGAGATCTGTTGGGCTTCCAACGTAATGTCTGTCTACTTTATAAGGGCAGGGGTGAAATCATTAAAACTTGATGCTTCTTTTTTCTGAATGGAAAGGGGACTATTTGAACGTCAGAAGCAGACTTTTATTTGTGTAACTTGAGCTGCCTATGGGAACAAATATGAAGACTTATTTTTGTGTAAGTCTCCTTAATGCAAGACGAAAGATTTATAGAAAATTGCTTATTAATCCTATCAGCTAGAAAGTTTGAGAACTTACCAAACCTAGACAAATTTCTTAACGTTTTGTACTAAGGAAGCATAGAGCTGTTTTACATGTGTTGAGGATTTTGTTCGCTCATTTATTTTGGGTCTGGTGTGAAGGTTCATTTATCTGAAAAAAAAAAACAAACCCTGAAGTTTTATTTTTAATGTATTGAAGGTATTTTTGTATGCACTTGCTAGATTTATTGACTTGCGTATATGCAGTTTTTAAAGAGTATCCTATTTTATGTAAATCAACTTTATAAATAAAATCTATTTATAATAGCCTATGTTTCCATAAATGTCATCTGTTTTCAGGGTTTATGAGAAAGATAAGGCCATGGAGAAATACTTTTTACATTTCAGTTGATATTATTGCTGAATAGGTATCTGTTTATATTGTTATGTATTTTCAGTCCTTACAAGGAAAACTTATTACTCCACATACCAAAGGGACAGAATAAAACTACTGAAAATAACATCTTTTTCACAATGTAGGATTTAAATATCTACCCTCATGTTACCAATGGAATGGATTCTTTCATTTCTCAACACATTATTTAAACTACTAGTAGTGATACTATAATAAATCATAATTTGCTTAGTTTGGGTTTAAGGGTTACATGTGGATCAGACTCCTGCAATTTGTGAATCATGATTTATGGCTTGGCATAGGCGAACCAGGCCATTATGCATTGCCTTGAAAACCTGACTAAAGCAAACTATTGTAATCTCATCCATTGAGTTATCAAAAGAATCCAAGAATAGACAATGTAAAAATTGCTGGCTGGCTGATTCAGGCCAGATGCACACTCTCAGCCCAACTCACCTCAGGGTTTTTGTTGTGGGAAAATGGGAAGGAGTATATTTATCCCCTTGAGTTATTTATAGAAATAAGAAAGGGATTAAAAAGCAAAATAAATAGTAAAGCCATTGGGACCAAAAATAACTTGAGGCTTACTTTGTGTGATCAACATTGGGTACAACAAAATTTTGTTTGCAATTGAATGAGATAATCTTTCTTCATTTTGAATTAAACCACAGGGAACAGCCAAAATAATAGTTGTGGTATTGGATGGCAATAAAGACTGGTGTGATCACTTCATGTTGTGTTATATGCTATTTTGCTGTTGTGGTAAGCTCATTTTAAGTTCTATTAAAATTGGTTAACCACAGATGTCAGAATTTGCTTCATTCGTAAAGTGGAAAACAAAGGACTGATGAATATCTGTTCCATGTATATCTTTAGGTTATTTAGAACTATTTCAAACATATGCCTGGATTCCCAGTGTGACAAGTATCTTTGGGGGCTCCTTTTGAGTATTTCAAAATTCCTTTTCAGTTTATAAAATTTCTCTTAAAGAAAGAAAAGAAATCCTGATGGGAAAAGCGAGTTTGCTAAACCATTGTAACTGATAATTTGTTGTTTGGAAATGCATGTGTCCCCATGGGATATGAGGAAATTAACAGCACCAATGTGTTAAAACTGCTGTTTATGCTTTGTGACATTATAATGTATGAAAGGGGTGGAGTTTGTAACATGACAGTATGATGCTGATTTAGTTGTTTTGGTGAAAGCCTTTGATCCTGCAAATGCCACTGTTTGGAAACAAAAATCTGAGTCTTGTTTTGTGTGCAGAATAAGAAAGCAGCTTTTTTTTTTTTAAATAGTGCTTCCCTTTCTAGTCACCAACTTTTTACTAATTTAAGTTATTTGTAAATTAGAATAGTTGTGGAAATGTCCCATGGGCTTAAGGATACTCAGTAAGTTATTAGTGAATCTTCCTAAGTAGCTGGGCTTCACTTTAATTTAAACACAGATGGTTCAGGTTTATAAAAATAATACAGTGTTGTATTATGGTGTGAGGAGTAGAGAATGTATGCTGAATGTATGTAGTTCAAATTGTAATGCTGGGTGGTTTATTTTATTAGTGTATAATATGTGTGAATCCAACCTACATGTCTTGAAACTTAAATGAAAACATTTACTTGGTTCACTGGTTCATCTGTTCACTGGTTCAAAACTTTAAAAAAGATACCTATGAAATATCTTTACTATAAAACAGAAGACAGCTGTAATTCATTATTCCATAGGTCAAGTGTATAATAAAAAGGAAGAATATCTGCAAGAGAGAAAGAGGCAATGGGGCTTTTCTCTCATCAACATATAGTTTTGGAAGCTTTGGAAATCAGAACCAACCTTCTACCATATTAACAAGAATCAGGCCTGTAACATCCCTCTTCAAATGGAATTTATCTAAGAATTTATGGATTAATGGTATGTGTCTTTTCTTCAGGTGGCTGTTACTTACACCACATACAATTCATGGACTAGTTTCATGCTAAGTCATGGTTTAATCGATTTAAAATCAAACTTCAGTATAGAATTTCGTTAAATAAATTGGATTCACATGAAACATGACTCTCATTCTTAACATACAGACTAAAGCTCAATTGACCAAACAAATTGCAGTATATTCAATGGAAAGTATGAACCCAGTGATAGAGAGTGGGCAGTGTGCAGACCTGAAGGCTGGAGGAGGAGACTGAAAACTTTGAGCGGTGCCAGTAAAATTACTAATACTCTGCTCAGGAAGTTGTCTTACAACACAGCCTTTGCTGAAAACAAACAGCAACAACTCATTAATACTGCTGTTACTTTTACTGACTTTTATTATAACTGACAGGGAGGGGGAAAAATTGCAGAGAAAATGCCTTTAGCCAACAGAAAGGGGATTATAGGATGACAAAAAGTTTTTATGTATTGTCATTTTCTTGAGCCTCCCTGTCCTTCGGGGAAAAAGTAGAGGCGTAGTTCTATTTTAATTCCATGTTGTTGTTGTTGTTCCTCCATTGTTGTCGACGAAGACCTTGACACCATGTGTTTTTTTAAATCACGTTAGGACTAGATATGGTGTATCCAAGGATGACTGATCAGGCCAATTCGGGCATAAAATGTTCTTGCTCATATTAGACATGTATAGGCACTGCAATTGTACTAGTGGCTCTGATCTTAATGCAGTTCAAGTTATCTCGTGCGTCTTGCTTTGTAAGTTTGACAGCCCTTGTAGATGAAGCCATTCCAGGTAGGGCAGTTTTGTGCCAGAATTTGTGCTGGGTAGTCTTGCCTATATCAAATGACTTCAGGGAGACCTTTCTTGTGTCTTTGAAATGTTTCTTCTGCTCTTCATGAGAGTAACTCCCAGAAGAGTTCCACTCCAAAAGAGCTGCTTGGATATCCACTCTAGACAAAACTTCAGTGTCTGGTACTTTCACTTGCCATCTGATGGCAAAGTCAAGTCATGTAGAAAAATTCAGAGAAGAACAGTAGGTACAAGAGCTTGTAGGCTTACAGTTTTGTCACTCAGCTGATTCCCTGATGTTCCCACACAGTTGAGGACGATCTGCTTATTTTCACCATTCTGCAGTTGTGCAACAGCAGTTACAAGCTCAGGAGAGGGCAAGGTAATTAAATTGGTACATTTAATGCTCTTTGTGATTTTGGGTTCTATGTACAGTGCATGAGGAGCGAGCTGGTGCATGACTTCAGTCTTTTGGATATTACACTAAGTTGTCACAAGCTGTGGAGAAATTATCCCTGCTGCTTTGCATCTCTGGCTCTGAGCAAGCATCAGCAAAGAAGCAGTCTCAGAACAGTCTCCTTCACTTTGATAGCTTGAAGTCTCCTCAAGTTGAAGAGTTTCTCATGCACTCTGTATATGAGGGTGATTCCACATCACTGTCAGGAAGACATTATTCAATAGGGCAGTAATTGTGCTGAACAATGTGGGTGCAAGCATCCAACCCTGTTTGACATCATTAATGAATTCAAATTCCTCAGAGCAGGGATGTCAAAGTCAAGGCCATTGGGCTGGATCCGGCCCACGAGGTACTTAAATCTGGTCCATGGAGCTACCATGGAAACAGTGAAGGACTGGCCTGTGGTGCCTCTGCTGTGAAAATGGGGCTTGGGAGGGCCATGCGCGGACCTCCCGAGCGCCGTGTTTTGGTTGCGACAGCCTCCTGCAACACTCTGCCAGTGAAAAAGGAGCTCGGAAGGGCCACATGAGGCTGTCCCAAGTTCTGTCTTCTGGCAGAGCACTCGGGCCTCCCCAGGTGCCCCTGACATGAGTGATGTCGAGCTGACCATATCCACCCTGGCCATGGCCCCCTGAGGTCAAACACAACCCTGATGTGGCCCTCAATGAACAAGAAGAGCCACCAACTCCTCACTGTCATTGAACCAGTCGTGCTGCTTATGGGTAGAAGGCCTTAGCAGTGCAGATGAATGGACAGCATTCATGAAGTGTGTCCAGTGTGCCTCAGCACTTCCAACAAAGGTATAAATCACCAAGCTTGGTTTCAAAGACTTCAGCCAGTGCTGGAGTTATGCTACAGTTCTTCAGTCTGCCACACTGATTCTTCCTATGGCCTTGCTTCATTGTAGTTGCCTCTTGGATGTAATGCAGAGTTTCCTTTTGGAGACAATGTGAGCCTGTGATCTATCCAACAGTCACTTGGTCACTTTGACATCCTGCATGTTTTCTCTTCTGCCAATGACATACTATAGTCAATAAGATGCTTAGAGCAGAAGAAATTCCTGTAGAACAGCTTACAGGAAGTCTGTACAGATAGGCAGGCAGTAAGTTGTATGGGTGATGAGGAGACAGCATACTGCACAGGTCTCTAGTAGGCTGTTACTATTACATTTGCCCAGCCATGTCTTCCAATGACTTCCCGCCTGGCTGCAGACTTGGACCCTATTCTTGCTTTAAAATTGTTAACCATGATCAGCTTGTTAGTAGGGCATTCAGTTCTTCATAAAACTTGTTTTTCATCTTGTCCAGTTGATCATTAAAGGAGTATAAGTGCTGATCAAGATAGTTCTGGAGACTTCTGTTATGGAAGTGAAAACTGTAGCTTTCCAGAAGACACTTGTCAACTAACTTTATATTATTTTTTATTATTATTATTATTATTATTATTGGAATGAAAGCAACCTGGGCATGTCACTGAAGTGACCAGTAATGGATCTTAATTCAAAGAAAACATATGTGAAATGTAAGTTCCAGAAATGCAAGTTGGATTAAATGGAGTAGTTATTCAGATGGAACATTTTTATATATATCTGGGCCAGAGGTTATGTCAGGTTGGGCTTCCCTGGTCAAGGTTAAATGTGGGTTTAACTCAATTTGAACCCAAATTACAAAGCTGGAGTTTTCTGGGACAGTCCTGCTGACCATGGTCAGAGCACCTCTCTCTCATCTGGTTGCAAGTGAATTGTTCTATTGAATTTATGTCTCCTGGATATTGAATTCATATCTCCATGTTTTCAGCAATTAACTGGCTATCCTCTTACAGAATAATCAATGCCAAATATATGAATGGCCATCATTTCACAATTTGAATCATTATGTAGCTGAAATATGCCAGAAATACAAAATAGCACAGAGTATATTCCATTGGTGGCAGTTTGCTTTCTCAAATTCTCACTTTAGTATTTTCTCCATCTGGCTGAGATATACTGTAAATCATATGTGTACATCCATACATGGGCCAAATTTCTATTAGAGTCAACAAAAACTCAGTATAGGACATGGAAATAATACTTATTCAGGGTTCAATAAAAACCAACACCAACAAACTAGCACAAGGTGATAGAGCTAGTTTGTTCTAGTGTTTAAGGTAACTAGTTAGAAACCAGGAGAGTGTGAGTTCTAGTCCCACGTTATATATGAAAGTTGGCTAGGTGACTGGGTCAGCCACTCTCAGCCCAACCCACCAGAATGGGTTGTTGTGGGATAAATAGGAGGATTACGTATGCTTGCTGCCTTGGGTTGTAAAAATAGTAAGGATAGATAGATAGATAGATAGATAGACAGATAGTCAGACAGCCAATAGACAAAAGATAGACAAAACAGACAGACAATTCTCTGTGATGAGAATTAAGCCTTATTTCAGGTAATCTGAACCATTACTTACAGAGAAGCTCCCAAATAAGATGAGAGTTTTTTTGCTATAGATGCCTCACTTCCCATTTATATTACCATCGCTTTCCATCTCCTCTTTTCTTGTCCTATACAACTATGGTCACCATCCCTTCCTTCCTGAAAAAAATTAACAAGGGAACAAAAGCAAAATGAAGAGCAGGAAAATACCCTTTCGGGGACAGAGGAAAGGCTTAAAATTGTCCAGAGCTACTTCTGGAACAATAGAAATGCTTTAGCATGTCTACTCTGCCTGGCTCTATCCATCTAAATAAAGGGAAGGTTCTGCCTGGTGTCCCAGCTGGGGGAGGTTTTTTTTTCCTTTTGTTGTTGTTATTGGTCTCTCCTCCCTGTTTGCCCCACCTCCCCTCCCCTCTCCTCTGGCTCTCCTTCTCTAAAACCATCAAAGTGGTTCTCTTGCACTCTTCCCCTCCCTCTCTGGAGCTGGCTCAATGCAGTCTTTTGTGAAGGCCGTTTGCACCTCATTATGCCCATTATCATGACCCACTCCTTGTAAATGAAGTCTGTAGAGTGAAGAATGGGAATGGGTAAAGAGATGTGAAAGGGAGCAGAGGGAGAGGAGAGGCTATTGAAATGGGGAGGAGGGATCTTTTTTCCCCTTTCACCTGTCCCTTGCTGAATTTGAACTGCAACAGGGTGATAGTTGCATAGAATAAGTCACAGTCATCGGGAGGACATAGTAATATATAGGGTCCTCATTTGCAAATCAGTTTGTGCTCAGCAAAGACATTCTTCTGCATTTATTTCCAACCAGTTCTCATTCAAGTGGATGAAAGAAAATTCTGCTTTCAGAGGCAAAGGAAAATCTTCCTTGGCTAAGCTACAAGACAGGAAGCCAATATTTTTCATTGCACAGTCATCCTTCTATCTTGCTAAGGAATTATTTGAGTGGGCCACTATTTCATGTGAAAAGAAAGAAGCTGGTATTGGGCAGGTGTAGTCCTAGTTATTCTATGCAAGTGTCTAACTTAGATATTAGTTCAGATTTGCAGCTAATAATAGATGCTTTTTGGTATGACGATTGCCACTGATGCTTTGATAATGCAAACCGAGCATCTCCTGTTCCCCAATAATCTATCTGATAACATAATATTTCATATTTTCTACAGTTTGAACCATATCTTTATTCATAATTGCACAATTGGTCCCCTAACTTTTGCTCATAGTTTGAGGGGTTTTTAAAGACTTGGGTGAATGCTGAAATTGTGAAACGCTTTTGGAAAGACTGCAAAGTTGAAGAGGCAGCACTGAGCTAGATGGGATAGCGTTTTCCAGATTTTATTTCATTGCTTTAAAATGGATTGTTTGCCTTGTAAATATGCTGTTATAGTTAAAATCAAAATGGCTTGAAAGGCCTGTCCATCAAACAGCGCTCAATAATTGATTGATATGAGTGGACTGAATCATGACAGAGCTGAATCATATGAGTGGACTGAATCATGACAGTGCTGAATCATGCTTATCACACTATCACCCAAAAGGGTGAGTTGGGGAACAATGTACAAACT
Source organism: Myanophis thanlyinensis (assembly GCA_017656035.1). Classification (NCBI taxonomy): domain Eukaryota; kingdom Metazoa; phylum Chordata; class Lepidosauria; order Squamata; family Homalopsidae; genus Myanophis; species Myanophis thanlyinensis. The sequence continues at coordinate 8,554 of JAEANM010015687.1, forward strand.
TTTGTCATATGTGGATGGTGGTTGACACACAGTTAACCTGGAACACAAGTTTATCCCTTTGCTGGGTTTGTATAATACATAGAGCCATAAATTAACCCAATAGACTTGGCTTGTGTAACATGTAGAACCGTAGAAGCAAACAAACTTAGTATGTTTGCTCATGTGGCTGCTAGATCGTTGATTGACTTGGTTGAGCATGTTGGGTGAACACAACTACAGTAATAAGAATCCACAAATCAGGAGTTTCATAATTTGTTGAATTTAAGACAACAAAATTCCCCTTTTATAGTTCTAGTTATACAATAACTGGTTTTATTTATAGTTTGCCTTTTGAAATCCATTCATTTGCATGTCAATGCTGATTGTTATCGTTCGAGCACACAATCAAAGCAATTTCTGTACAATAATGGAACAGTCAAGGCATGCATCTAATAGATGAAAAATTATAAGTAATACCACATCATTTCATTAATGTTTACATGGTAATAAAAATATGAGATAGTGCTACCTTAGAACTCCTTTGTAGACATTTGCAGAAGTATTATTGTTAAGGACAAAACAAATAACAATGAAGGACCTCTTTGAACTTGTCCTCCTGATCTGAAACTTAAGAAGATAACCAGAAACATAGATCAGACAGACTTATTGCATTAATTTTTACATGCTGTTCTCAGTAAATTTTACTGCTCTGTCATCAGTAACAATACATTAAATCTATAATATTTCATAAATAAATATCCTGTACTATATCTGTGAAATAAAAGTCCACAAACCTGTGCTTTTAAGAAAGAAAGAAAGAAAGAAAGAATAATCCTTCCTTCCACCCTCCCTCCCTCCCGCCCTCCCTCCAATTAGGGCCATATCTTGAGGTGTCTCTGCATAGATACTTTCGCAAGGCAACACAACTTTATATCTTGAATTTAAGCATCTCAGATGCAAAACGCCTCTCTATATTGAGTTGAAGCATGTTGCCAAAGCAATGAAAAATGATCACTTTCTCATTATTTCTGAACTAGTCTCATCTCAAAGCAGACAACTGGAATCTTATTCTTCATTTTCCTTCAATTGCTTCTGTATTGCCTTTCTTAATATCATTCTATAATAACAGGTTCTTTCTTTTGTCCCATAACTTTTAATTTGATTAAGGCCTAAAAGAACCAATGATAAATTAGTAACTGCTAAGATGTGACAAGACAGGAAGGCAGGAAGGTTTAAGTCCTGAAAATCTCTCACCAACATAAATCCCTGTTGTTTATTTCATCCAGTTGTGCAGACTATGCCTCAATGTTGAGGGAATCCCTGCAATAAGTACCACTGCACGGTGGTTCCTCCCCACCCTAATAACATTCCTTGACATCCTCATTCACTTTATTCATACAAGGCAGCACATACAACATGCTATGGAATGGCATAATCCTTGTTCACATTTTAAAGTGCTGAGCAATGGAACATATGCAAAGCAACTTTCCTCTTGAACTGAGAGGCTCAGTTGGTGAACAGAGGCTGAGTGAGCCAATCTAATTAAAAATAGTTGACTCAGAGATGAAATAAATATGCAGTAGGCTTTGACATGCAGGCCCACATATCACAAAGATACTGTCTGGGTATCCTAACATTGTTGTACCAGTATTATTGAAGAAAAACTGTTTTCCCCTGAAAGTTGCTAGGGACTTTCAAAGAATATTTTGTTCCAGAGCCGGACAATCTTTAGGAGATTAATATATTCCTTAGCAAGGGAACAGCTTCCTTTTACCTCAAGTTTCCATACTGGTTACAGGTTTTATCTTCTGAGAGAAGGAGACACACACACTTCAAAGAAGCTTTTGATATCTCTCCATTTCAATATGAAGAGACCTGTTCTCTAAAGACCCGGAATGGGACTTGTTTTACTTCATGTGATAAACTTAGCATGAAGCTTAACAGGGGGAGAAGCACGGGTTTTTAAAGGTTAATCTTGCGAACCAACTGCTGCATTCATTACAGGAATGGCAGATTGATGATCGCCATTAATCATTGACCACAGAGCAAAGGATAATGGGGTGGGAGCTTGTAAAAGGATAAAGGAAGAAGGGCAATGATATCCAGACGCGAGCCAAGATCCAATCAGTGAAGACTTCCAGTGATGGGAGGCACATGATTTGAACACCTGCTTGCTGCTGGTGAGACTGGGATACTTGTGCAGACTACTTTTTTGGTCTATTGTACTGTGAAGCACCAGATATTCTACAGCAACAATATGGATTTGTGTCAGAAAAGGAAAGAAGGAAAGGAAAGAAGAAGATATATGCAAATATATATATACACTTAGTATTGTTGTTTGCTTAAAATATTTGAGCATGGCCTCCTATAGTATTTAAAGGATCTCAAGGCAGCTTTTCTTTTGTACATAATAATTCAAATTAAATCCTTTATTCAACAAATGTAGTGCTTTAGTATATGGAAACAAAGAAGCAAGAGACAATTCTTGATGATTTCTCATTACTAAATAAACTTGTTTGGAATTTTATTTACATAAAGACAAAGTACTTACCTAGACAAAGACACTTACCTAGGTTAGCTTTCTGTGGAACATTCAACATTTCCAAATGTGCTATAATAGGCATTTGTAACAGGCATTTGTCATTATACCTCTCTATCATTATTGGTTTACATGCTTCTAGGTGCAATTCAAGATGTTGGTCATCCCCTATAAAGTACTTTATGGCATAGGGGCCTGGTTATCTACAGGACTACTGATATTTCCAATCATATTTTTTGTCCAGCTGATGTTCAAGCAGACTGTGTACACTCCAGATCTCCTCAATGAAACATGGTCATCATATGGAACCAAGGAAGTCTGCCTTCTCTGTCCTACCCTCTGGAATAGCATCCCTCCCCCAGAGACATATATGGCACCCATTTTCTTCTGAAACGTCCTTAACAGCCAACTCTGTTCCCATCACTTAGCAACAGAAATTCTGTCCCAATTACCATTTGGTATCTGTAACTTTATCTACTTAGATTATCTAGGAACCAGAAAGTAGATAGTAGAGATGTGCCTTTTTTGAACATAATATATTAAATCTGATGAAAAATTAAAAATATTTTTTTGTTTTAATAATATTGTGATATTTATCATCCTAACCTTCTTTGGGGAAGATGATCAATTTTTCCATTTGAGAAAATTTGCAATGTATTTCCCACCATATGGAAGTATTCAAAACTTTTCCTGATTTCCAGGATCTTGTTCCTACCTGTCTGATTGCAAACAATTTGTTAAGTTTCAAAGTGCTGCTTGGATTATCAAAGAATTTGGCAAAGACATCTTAGGATCTATGCTATGGTAATAAAATTTCAGTCCAAAAAGTTTTAACAATTTTACAGGACTATCGCATACTATATATTGAATAATACAAATCTATCTATATACACTTTTTCCAACACATGGGACTTCAAATCTAAATATTGCCATTTAAATAACTGAAAATGAGATTATAATATTACATAAGCAGCAACAGTGATAGTAAAATAAGACTTCCTGGGTAAAGCTATGAAGGAATTCAGAATAATAGTTTGGTAAAAAACTATAAGACCATATGAAGATATCTCAATAAACTTTATTTCTTATATGTTAAAAGTAAAAGGAAGAAAAAAAATCAATATATCAATTGCTATGGAAGACAACAAAATATTATCAGATAATAAAATAAAAATCATGCTATTAAATTTTTTTGGGGCAGTCTTCTATGTCAGAAACTGACCAGGCAGCTGTGAACAGTAGGATGATGTTTGAGATTGATAGAAATATGGTCAAGGGATGCCTATTTATCTTGAATGAGTTTAAATCTCCAGAGCCATTGGAACTACAACCTAGGGAACTGAAGTAACCTGCTGATAGTATAGCTGAATGTATGTAGAATATGTAGTATTGCTGAGAAAATTTTGAGAAATAATAAAAGATCAAATGACCAAAGGGCAGAAAATTCTGTCCCTACCTTCAAAAAGGAGAGAACAGAGAATTAGGAGATTTACAGATTACTTAGCTTGATACTAAATCTGGATGTTCTAGTACAGATCATAAAGCCATCAATCTCTAAGCAGCATAAAAACTATGTAATAATTACCAAAAATTAAACTGGGTTTCTGCCTTATCTTCATTTCATTTAGTTACCTTGTTTGGTACTTTAGGAAAATACATCAGAAGGAAGGGGAAATTGACAATATTTTTACTATCTAGTACCTGAATAACGATTACCCAGAAGGGCAAGATCTAGTCTCTATCACTCCAGACTGCAGACAGATTCCATAGAATGTTGGATAGTTGGAAAAAAGAAACTTTCCAATAGTAAAAGCTGGTGGACAATGGAACCTATCACTCAGTGAACTGGTGGATTTCCTTTCATTGGATGTATTCAAGCAGAAACTAGGCAGCTGTCTATCTAGGATGCTTTAATTGGTACTCCTCCACTGAGCAAGTGGCTTGACTAAATGGCTTGAAGCGTCATTTCCATCTCAATAGTACTATTGGATGACAACCACTCATGGACATGAATATATTGCTTTTTAAAGTTGGGATATTTCATAAAACTGTTAATTTATACCCAAAGTGAAACAATACAAACTTGTTCTTTAACTCATTTGCAGATTAATTTTACACCTAAATCATTACAAACTGCTTTTGCCTTTTGAATGATTTAGAGTCTGTGCTCACTGCCAAATCCCAGTGAACCATACCCAAAGAGCTAACTATATTTAGCTTAGTATGCTGTGTGAACTGAGTCCAGTTTCTGGTCCAGGTGTATGGTTCAGAAAAACAGATTTAGTAAAAACTAATTTGGTAAACTAAAGATAAGTATATATTGCAAATTTATTTATTTATTTATTTATTTATTTGATTTATATACCGCCCCCTCTCCCAAAGGACTCGGGGTGGTTCACAGCCAATAAAAACAATATCAATACAATACAAATTAAAAACAATTAAAATAATTAAACAACGGCCGCTTAA
>JAEANM010015689.1:0-13539 GCA_017656035.1 Myanophis thanlyinensis
ATAAATAAATAATAAATAAATAAGGAAAATAACTCATTTGTACCATGTATCTTTTTGATCTCTCAACATTGTCCTTTTTCCTAAATTTATAAAATGGGGAAGGACTTCTAACTGAGCTGATCAGGTATCTGGCCAGATGCAACAAACTTGGCCCCTAGGTTGTGCATCAGATATCTTCACACCCTCATCACCTTGGATGTGCTTCCTTCGCAACTCTGCAGACAGCTTGATGTCGGAGAACTGTTGAGGCTCAGTGAGTGTCAGCCTTCCTGGGTAAACCAGACAGGAAATGTGACTAAATGAACTAATTCTTCTTTAGTGTAGGACTACAATATCTTGAAGATCTACATTCCTGCCAACACTTTTAATTGTATAAAAAATTAAGGCTTTCTAAGTTTCTTCTCTAACTATTAATCTGTTATGAGTTCCTGCCTCTATTGTCATTGTTTCTTAGGCAGCATTTCTTCCCCTTATCTCCCAAGGGCATCCATTACCAGGAGGATGCAAGGGAGACACAGTGAGATTTAGGGAAGGAGTATAGGGGTGTAATGGAGACACAGTGAGGGTGCCTGAGGTGCATGAAGGGGTGAAAGGGTGCAGAAAAGCATAGGAAGAGACACAAGGATGCAAACAATGCACGGGAGGTATAGCAAGGGTTGGGGAGAGAATATGGGGATGGAAAGTGGTGTATGTGGCACAAGCACAGAGGGGCTGTGGGAGGGTGTGCAAGTGGGTAAGATTTAACGGTAACAACTTGCAACTTTCCCTGCCAGATTCCCCATTGATTTTCTGGGGAAACTGGTAGGGAAGGTTGCAGGTGGTAATCGCATGATCTTAGGGCACTGCAACCAGTCATAAGGGCAAGCCCAAAACCACCTTATTGGGGAGATGGGCAACATATAAATTTAATAAATAAAATGTATAAATAAAGCCAACTGTCAATTGTCCAGATTGTGATCATGTGCCCACAGGATTGCTAGGATGCAGCATTAATAAGAAATGTTTTGGCACCATTCTTCAGAAAAAATGTTTCTGGAAAACTCACTAGCTTTTTTCAGACCATGTTTGTGCTTCATGCTTAGAGTGACATTAAAACATTTCCTCCATAAATACTGTCCACGCTTGGATTTCAGTCTTGGGCTGCAGTACTGTGCTCACTGCTGCCGTGACAATGGAAGTTAGTGTTTTGTAATTCTCCAGCTTCAAACTCTCTGTCCTGGGATATAACATGTTGTAATATTTGTAAAAGAGGTTGCTTGTTTTTATATATGTGTATTAAATATATTTTAACAAGGTTATCAAGACTTTTTCAGGAAAAGTTTTAAATAAAGTTCTAGATACACAAGATCTTTTTTTATAAAATGAGCTGCTTCCAGTAATTTGTATGTCAGTGTAATTTGCAGTGAACATGTGTCTGCTTTTTAAAGTCCTTTTCTCAGTGTAATTATAGAAACCAGTGTTTTGTTTCCCATCAGCAAACTATTTTACAAACACCATGACTTGAATTTTTTAATGGAACTGAAAATAATTTAGGCATAATGAATATAAGGAAAAGGCAGTTCTGACAGCATAAGGAAGAAGTACTAAATTAGTCAAGTTATTTCACTTCAGGATTGCTTTCCTCTACCCACTTGAACTTTATTAGAAATGGTGAGGAAAATTAATTAGCTGTATGCATTCCTCCTTCCTAACAAAAATGGTACTTTTAATTTTTATCTTTTGATACTGAAGAAAGAACAATTATTATACATTTCAGTTGATAGTTATGGTCAAAATATATTACTAAGACACGACCACATGTTTGAAAGCTCCACTCCATTAAAGATACTAAATTGAACATCTAGAAAATCATCGAAGCACCATTTGTAAAATTTGTAGAGGGAAAAACATATTTATTCATTCTCAACTAACCATACTGAAACACATTTGCTTCGACTTTCATTACAACTGAGATTCTTAATAATATTATTTTATAGCCTTTTTAGTTCACAGGATTGTCCTGTGTTTAAAGTAAAGAGAAAAATGGAAAAGCAATCTATTTTATTGAAAGAAACATACCGATCCTTAATGTAAGACAATCTTGTAAAAGAACAGTAGACAAAAAACAATCACCAATTTTCTATTACCATATTCATAAGCAAACTCAGATGACCTTCCCTTTTAAAAAAATAAGCTATTTATAGCATATAACTTGAGAAATTGATTATCTGGACATAGGCCATAGGGGGGCTGCTACCTGGTCGGACTGATTCTCCCAAACTGGCTGTTCTGATTCTGCACAGTTCAGAGAACTGGAAAATTACACCACTGGCTGGGCCCACTCGCCCACCCCCGTCCTACCCCGTTCTATATATCTCACACTCTGGCTAGCTCTCTGATTTCCATGCGTCACCTTATCTTCCTCGCCTCGCCATGTACTGGAAGCTGAGCACATGATATCACCATGTGCTGGAAGCCTCACAAAAGGCACGCTCCGCTCACATTTTTGGTTATGCAGTAGGTGAACTGGTTGTTAAATTATGTGAAGCCCATCTCTGACATAGGCTATGCCATATGGAAATTGTAAAATGTTGCTGAACTGATTGTGAAAAATGAAACAAAAACCAGAATTTTTCAATTCTACAATTTTCAGTGTACCCACATGCCATGTTTTTATGTTAAAAGAAATTGTTGAATGTGATTTAAACATTTTTCTTATCAAATATTGCAAAGACCACCTTTCACTTAAAATGATTTTTAAAACTTTTAACAACTTTGCTTAATGCAAATAAGATGATTTGCTGTTTGATAGATATTCAGCTATAAGGGATCATATCTGCCCACCGTCTATAAAACATCTCTCTCAACCTCCAATTGTTTAGGAGACCTTTGCTTTTAGAATTTTGGGTCTGGAGGACGCTGAGTTAGAGAGGGTAATTTTTTTTAAATTTGCATCGAAATCATTTAATAGAGACTATTAGTTTGGGGATGAAATGGTTCACAAATCTTTTCAAATAATATTTGTTTTTCTTCCTCTGGTGTTTCCTATGACTGGAAGACAATGTATTCTTTCTGGTTCTTCCTACAACTCTACTTCCAGCTTCTGCCAATAAGGAACAGCTTTCCAGTATGCATAAATCAATTTGCTTTCAGCAGATGAATCCTTAAAAATAATCTCCTTAAATGTATGATGCTCAACTTCAAAAGCATATGCAAGGCCAGTTACTTGATTTAGGCAGGATGGATTTACATGATAATTAACAATGTGGAACTGCTTCAAACTCTTTTCTTAATAGAACTACCGCATGCTTAAATAGCTATCTCAAGTTTTAATATAATTAGTTACCTGAATCCATCTTCTGTTTAATACATGCATAGAAATTCTGATTTTCCTTCCAGATGTTTGTAAAATCATAAAATGTGGATCAATATTTCTTCAAAACCTCCAGTGATGGATCACCCACAACTTCTGGTGGCAAGCTGTTCCACTGGTTGGTTGTCCTCACTGTTAGGAAGTGTCTCCTTCATTCCAGGTTGCTTCTCTCGTTGGTTAGTTTCCAGCCATTGTTTCTTGTCTTGCCTGAATAAGTTGACCCCCTCTTCTTTGGGGCAGCCCCTCAAATATTGCAGTACTGCCATCATGTCACCCCCTAATTCTTCTTTTCTTTAGACTAGCCAAACCCAGCTCCTGCAGCCATTCTTCAAATATTTTAGCCTCCAGGCCTTTGATCCTCTTAGCTGCTCTTTTCTGAGACTTTTTCCAAAGTCTCAACATCTTTCTTTTGTAGACTGGTGACCAAAATTGGTTGCAGTATTCCAGATGTGGTCTTAACTAGGGTTATATAAAGAGGTAGGGTTTTTTTGGTTACAGGTTACTGGTTACTTGTTCTGTAATTTTAAATTTTAAATTCAAATTCTACTTTTTAATTGTTGATTTTAAACGTCAAATTTAATTGCTTAATTTTAATCTTAATCAGCCTTATTTAATTAATTTTAATTGGTTTTTAGATTGTTTATGTATATGTTTTTATCTGGCTGTACACCGCCCCGAGTCCCCTGGGAGAGGGGGCGGTATATAAATCGTGATAAATAAATAAATAAAATATACAGCCCGCAGGATACTAAGATCTGGCCCACGGGTCTCCATGGAAACGCAAAGAGCTGACCCATGGTGCCTCTGCCAGCAAAAACAGGCTCCTGAGCTCCATTTTCAGCTGCAATGACCTCCTGCAACCTTCTGCCAGTGAAAACAGAGCTCGGGAGCCTGTTTTCGCTGGCAGAGCACTCGGGCTACCACCACAGGCACCCTCGACATGAGTGATGTCAAACTGGCCATGCCCATCCTGGCCCCCTGAGGTCAAACAAAACCCTGATGTGGCCATCAACGAAATCGAGTTTGACACCCTTGTGCTAGCATGTTGCACAATTACATTGCTAAACAACTTTTTTATTTTTAACAAATTTATTTATTTTTATTTTATTATCAATTTTTTACAACTGCCTTTTCCTGCATAGAGCATTACTTCAATCTTTTTGTTAAAAGTGAAGCTGTTTGCAGTATTGCTCTTGGCAGGATCAGCTTGTTGCCTCTCTCTCAGTAATGTTCCTTCCTCACCCCCTCCCCACCCCCAGTCTATTCCAGGCACCACTTTTCACTCTTGATCTGCAGAAATATATCATTCATTCTAAACCCCTAGGACACCGGTTGGAAGATGAGATCAAACTCCCCTGACATCAGCAACTCATATTTATTCTAAAAGTAGTTTACAAGTATTATTTTTTGATGTGGATTAATTTTATTACTTTCATTATTTTGGCAAGTTCTTTTTTAGGAAGTAAACAGAATGCTAGTCACTGGTAGAAGTGAATTATACAAAGATAGTTATGGGCGTCATGCCAGGTTACATTTATATAAATGAGATTATTGCTATTGAAGTTAAAGATAAATTTAATTCTGTCTCCTGTCATGTTGCTTTATCACTTCCCTACCACTTCCCTGATAGTTCTAAGAGAGCTAGTTTATTCCAAGAAGGTTTATGCTTTGGAGTACTGCTTATTCTACTTCAAACCTGGATACTTAAGTGGTGGCTGCAGCTAGAAGTACCCTTACGCTGAATAATCTGGTATGTCAATTGTGCCATGCTTATTCAAGCTGGCCATAATGATAGAGGTCTTAGCAATGCTCTATTAGTTTATTGCAGCTCTGCAATGTGATACGAGCTTTGAAGAGATTTCAGATAGTGCCGTTATCCAGAGTAGCAGTGAGAATTGCAGTATGCTGTTTGCTTGTGGTAAATACACATATAATAATATACATATTTTCTGCTTCATTCACTCATACCAATTCCTGGAGACTGCTTTGATTACTCCCCGCAGCTTTCTTGGCAAGGCTTTTCAGAAGTGGTTTGCCATGGCCTCCTTTCTTGGTTTGAGAGAAAGTGACCAGCCCAGGGTAACCCAGCTGGTTTTGTGCTTAATATGGGACTAGAACTCATAGTCTCCCAGTTCCTAGCAGCCAGATGCTTTAACCATTACAGGCTCTCATATATATTATAATTATGGAACAATTGTAATTATAATGGTTGGTTGCACATTCAAGACTATGTTTAGACTAGATTTGGAATTTTTATCCTCCCGTTGAGTCCTTCCCAGCGATCTGAGATAGGCAGATGTTGTTTGATGGAGTTAAAGGTATCACTCTTCCAAGTAAAGCAATGCTGATTGCTCTTATCTATGGACAACATTGTGAAATCACAGCTGGCTTTAGCTGGTGTTGACCTTCATATGATCAAGTTCTTCCCAGGAGCCTAGGATGTTGTAATATATAGGTGAAATAAGCAGTATATATACAGATCCAAGCAGTATTTTTATGTTAGTATTTCTATTTCTATTTGCAGCTCATTAGTTTCTTATTTTCTCCAGTTCTTTCTCTTCTCTTTTCTGCTGTCTCCGGGGAGTGCAACATCCACTGTTCACTTTTTTGCCTTTCTTATCAACACTTGTTAAGTCTGGAATGTTATGTGGCAGGGGCTTGCCTGTTTGAATTATCATTTATTATAATATAAATTATTAGCTGATTTCCAGACATATTTATTTAGTAATCATTACTAACTACTACATAAATTATGGCCATTTATGGTATTCATTTTTACATATGCAAACATATTTTCCATAAACTTATTTGTTTTTGTCTAAACCAATTATTACTATAATTTTGTATAAACAGGGTTCATCATGTAATACTTGGATACAACTCTGTGGATACTTTCCAAGAAGAAAAAAAGAAAATGGAGATTGTGTTTACAAATACACAAAATGACTTATTCAGAAACTTCTACTTTTGTCACATTTAATTTGATAATGTAAAAATGGGATGAACACCAGAATTAAAAAATAAATTTAAATATTACATTTTCCAATGTATTTTTCTATTGTGAATTAAGAAGATGCCATAATTTAAAATATTTTTTAAAAAATCAATTTCTTGTTCCTTACCAGGTGGCAGTAAAAGTTATTGATAAAAAAAGAGCAAAAAAGGACACCTATGTGACCAAGAATCTGAGACGGGAAGGCCAGATCCAGCAAATGATTCGTCATCCTAACATTGCTCAACTGCTGGATATCTTGGAAACTGAAAATAGTTACTACCTTGTCATGGAACTATGCCCAGGAGGCAACTTAATGCACAAAATCTATGAGAAGAAACGATTGGAAGAGCATGAAGCACGCAAATACATCAGACAGCTTATATTAGCAGTTGAGCATCTACATCGGGCAGGGGTTGTTCACAGGTAAACATTACCTGCTTCATATTTTTGGAAAAATACATGCCTATTACCATCCATATCCACGATAAAAATATTTTCCCCACTAGTTATTAGTCTTCCACTGATGTCCTCCATATGTACCAGGATTGCAACTCTCAGAATTCCAACCCAGCACAGCTATTTTTAACCTATTACTGGTGATTGTGGTAAAACTCAATGAGATAAACATTTATTATGAAAAATATAATATTGTATAAACCAAACAATTGTTTCTTTTGTCACAGAAACTTTTATTCTTGCTCTTTTTAATTTGGTTTAATCTAATTTGGTGTGCCTTGCACTAATTTGAGGGTTTGTTTGTTTTTTAAAAAACGTAATTCTAGAAATGGGAAAAATAATTCCAATAAGATTTGCAGGTTTCCTTTTTTTTCTTTCTCTTAACAAAATAACAAGAGTTGGAAGGGAGCTTGGAGGTTTCAAGCATGAAACCTTATAACCTTATAACATTTCAGACAGATGGTTGTCCAATCTCTTCTTAAAAACCTCCAGTGTTGGAGCAACCACAACTTCTGGAGGCAAGTAATTCCACTGATTAATTATTCTATCGGGAAATTTTTTCTTAGTTGTAGGTTGGCTCTTTCCCATTATGTTGCATCTGTGAGTAGAAAAAAGCTCCCATTTTTACCAATGTCTCTAAAATGAAATCTCAATCTGCAAGGTACTAGTGGAAGGTTGTATCTGCCTAATAGCCAACTTCACCTCAGTCCAACAGTCTTCTGAAGGTAGAAAGGTAAGGATTAATATTTCAGAGCTATAGTGCAGTGAGTTAAATTATTCATCAGAGTAAGCAATAATGAAAATTGTTTATGATATAGTATATTCACCATGTTTTTGTTACATAGCTTATAACATTAAAATCTAATTTAGTATTGAATGCAAAACCAATATGAATTACCCTTTCTGTGGAATGATGAAGACTTAGAATTCCAGCAGAGATGACATGTCAGGTGGGTTTCGAGGCTATGTTTTTTTCAAGCACTATAGTAGGGAAGGGCATTGTTACTCAGGTGTTGTTGGAGTCTTAATTTCAACCCAGTATTGTCATAGGTAAGCAAGGTAAATAGTGACTGATGATGGAGCTTCAATTTCACTTTAAGATCACAAGATGTTTGCTTGAATCAGCAGTGGTTAGATTAAGCACCCAAATGGAATTGTATATAATTTAACCCCAATTTTCTGAAGCAACTTTATGTCATAAGGATGTTTTGAAACCCTAACTGCTAGTTTGCAGATTACATTAAAAATCAGTTTGTATGTATTGGGGAGCATGTAGACTCTGACTTCATGAAACATTTCATGAAACACTCGGGCAGATTATGAGAATTTCTGCTTAATGAATGTTATGCATACTTTTATGACAGAGACTCTACCTATAAAGTATGCTTTGGAATGTGATTGAATTCTAACAAAAAGTGCACATTCAAGTTTGAAAGAATATATTTTCTTTTTCTCTGGTAGAAGAAAACAATTTTGAAACTTATTTTCAGAAGGTATTTCAGCAAACTTTTGTATTGGAAAAACCAGGATAAATATTTTAAAGTTTCTAAAGAAAGTAAGGACAACAAAGATAACAAACCTGAAGTTTTGTTTTAGCATCTTACAGGAAACTCTCAACAACTTTTAAAGTAATTTTAAAACTACAATGTAATTACTGTCAAAACATCAAAGAAAGGAATTTAATAATGTTCCAATAGCAAAGACTGCTTCCTGTATATCTGTTTTCCGCTGTTTCTTTAATTGAGGATCTGGGTGCATATTATCTTCTCAAACTTAATTATTCAGATAACTAGCAGATTTTGAGAAGTAGGACAATATATAATAGAGAACCGTCTTTTGCTTGTTAAGACTTGAGTTGGATATGGGAGAAATTTTAGTACTGTTCATGAAATGATCACTGGCAGTAACATAAGTACAAGTAGTCCTAATTTACTGACCATTTGTTCATCAACCGTTTGACATCAGAACAGCACATTTACAATTATCACAGTATCCCATGGTCACTATTTCTGAGCATCACAGCTGACTTCTGGCAAGCAAAATCAGTGGGGAAGCTGGCAAGAGGTCACAGGTTGTGGCCACGTGCATCACACTTAATATCTGCAGGTGATTCACTTGACTACCATAATCAAAACTGAAATGCAAGTCAGAAGTTACATGGCATTTCATTTTGCAACTTCATTGCTTAGTGACGGAACTGCCAGTCCCACTTGCAATCAGTAACTGAAGACTACCCTTATGCACATAGAAGAGCAGCCCAAAGATGAGCATGATACATTTATCAAAATAGTAGATTGTTTTTAATCAAGGAGACTAAAGAAAGAACTTGCTATCATATGGTATATTTTAATTCAACATACAAGTGAAATAATGCTTAGAGTCATTCAATGCAGATGATTCCCTACATGGAATTGGAGAAACCAGTGTTCAAGGTGGCTTTATAAAAGGCAAGAAACATGAGCTGTTGTATGCTGGATAATTGGGAATGCCAAAAGTCAGTACATGCTTCATTGATTGTAAAAAAAAAAAGCCCCACTGATTGTATCAAATCAGGTTAAGCTGTGGAATGTGTTTAGAATATGGGAATCCCTGAACATATAATTGTCTCCATGTGACTTTGAAGATGTGGGATAGAGTATTGATGCTTTTGAACTATGATGTTGAAGTTTCTTGAGAATACTGTGGATGAACAAGATATATACAAATGGATCATCAAACAAATCAACCCATAGTTCTCACTTGAGGCTCAAGTGATCTGGATAAAATTATCATACTTGACATATTATAACAACACCTAGCTCTCTGGAAGAAGACTAATGCTAGGAAAAGTGGAAGAAAAGTAAAGAAGAGGACAACCAATAGCAAGAAGGAGGGTTTCAGTTAAAGGGGTGATGAGTAGCAACATTGGAAGACCTGGAGCACCAGGTTATGGAAAAATAATGAGACAATGTATTGATGTGGTTGCTAAAATCTGTTATTAGTTTGATCACACATAACAATCAGATCACTTTTAAACTAGCAGCTTAATTTACACTTTCTAGATTCCTTATCAGATATCTCAATTGATAAGATACTCTCTTTATATTTATAGAGATGTCTACAGTATAGAATGACATTTAGTAGTCTGGAAAAGCAGTGTATTATAAACCATGTTTCTATAATGTGCACATAATCAGTAGTAACTGCTGCAACAAACCTGATCTAATGCATTTAGGTTGTAATGTGAATTTATCATACATTATTTTCATCTTTTCTGAAATAATTTTATTAGAAAGATATTCCTACTATCTTTGATCTTGTACCAGAATGTTAAAAGGTTCCCCAACAATCTTTCCAGTGTATTTGTCTTATACCTGATTAATTTGTTTTCATTCAGTTTTTACCAAACTATCATGTTACATAATCCTAAAGCGTACATGATATTAGATACATAAACGTAATTAATGCTTAGTCTTATATATTCTGGATGTTATATATGACACAGTACGTTGCACTGTTTCCATTGTGATTAAAGGCAAATAGTTGGTATTAATGTGGCTTGCAGTATCTGCTTCATAATGCATATTTAGTAAGGTTTTCCTTCAGTAGCATTTCTTTGGCGTTATTATTTTCAGTAATAAATATGTGTCATAATTTGATATAAATTTTTATTGGGAACTATTTGAGTTACTGGAATTGTTCCATCCAGTTGACTCTGCTAAGCATTATACTGTAATAAAATACTTTTGACTGTTGAAAGGTAGTTATTAAAACATATTACCATATTAGGAACATATTTAGACTAAGAAACACTTCCTTTATTTTATTTCATTATGACAAACAAGGAGAATGATCTCTTTACTCTCCTGCCATTCTGAGATAATCGCTCCTTGGTATTTGCTATTTGCCTTGGGGGAAAAAAAATCCTGCTGGCACTTGTGCCTTTCTCTCTGTTCAAACAGCTTCAAAAAGCAATTTTCAGTTTACCTAAAATCTATCTGGTGTTCTGTTCTAAGAAAAAGAACATTTTCACTTCCCGTCCATTCTAATCCAAGTAATTATCCCATCCAACAGTTGTGTTAAAGGTAAAATTTGCAGTGAAGCCTATTGAATACATAGACTGTGTTCTAAACTTAAAGTCCATAGAAACAGTTAAACAGTAATAAAATTAATTAAGATGGCAGCTTTTTTGTAAGTATTTGAAGCATCTTAGATTTGTTTCATGGTATGCATTTCTTATTAAAGCAACATTGCTCACTTTATTTTAGAACAATACAGCTGCTAGAATTGGATTCATGTCAGAAGTCTTGAAGACTGACTTTTTAAAAAAATAATAATCCAAAATTAGCTTTTCTTCTGAACCTTTTCATTCACACTTTTTCATTTACATTATGGAAGTTCATGTATTTAAGTAAAAGCAGGTATTGGCCATCTTTTTCTAGCATAAGAGCTGAGGTGGCATAGTGGTTAGAATGCAGTATTGCAGGCTACTTCTGCTGATTGCCAGCTGCCTGCAATTTGGCAGTTCGAATCTGATCAGATTTACTCAGCCTTCCATACTTCCGAGGTCAGTAAAATGAGGACCCAGACCGTTGGGGGCAATATGCTGACTTTGTAAACTGCTTAGAGAGGGCTGTAAAGTGGTATATAAGTCTAAGTGCTATTGTTATTTTGGTGGAAAACAAAAGATACAGTGAAGAGGTAGCAAAGCAAATTAATGGAATATGCCTCTAACATGGGGCTGGAGCCAAGGAGCCTTGGGTCTCACATTGATCACTTTTAATAGAATAACAGAATATTTTATTCATAAATGATATTTTGAAGATGCATGTTAAAGCTGAACTAGCTTGTTCTTTATAAATTTTTATAGGAATGATTAAACTTACTGCATTCTTTGTTAAGAAACTTATACATGTTTGCTTTTATGGCATTAGCATAATGCCTGTTTGCATCAACTTCAAAATAACATCTATTTATTCATTTTTATGAAAATATAGCCAAATGTAATTTACTTTATATTTATATAAAAAACAAGAGTACCAATTTGTACAAAAGATAATCATGATTGTTAAAGAAATTTGAAAATATTGAAAGCTCAGTTGTTTAAAATCTCATTTAATATCTTTGTATATTGCAGAGATCTGAAGATAGAAAATCTTTTGCTAGATGAAGACAACAATATCAAGCTTATTGGTATGAAAGTCTTGTAATAATTGTAGTCTTCAGTCACTAATCAGCATTTTTGTCATAAATTAATATTTAAAATATTAAACTTTTATTTGATTATATCTGTAATTCAGGTGTTTCTTTACAAAAACACAGAAAGTATAGTAAATTTTAAAAAATATATTTTGTGAAGCCTTTAGTCTAAAGTAGGTGTGTCAAACTGGATTTCTTCAAGGGCCGGATCAGCACTGTAGTTCTCCGCAGGCTGCCCAGCAGGGAGATGGGACAGCCAGTCTCCTGCATCACTTTGCTGGCCAAAATGGGGTGTGAGGGGTGCATGCAGCTGTGCCGTGTCCCGTTTTCAGCCTGGACAGCCTCCTGCAGCATTCTGCCAGCCAAAACAGGGCACAAGGGAACATGCACAGTGGTGCCACGCTGGCAGAGTGCTAAGGGAGGCTATCCAGGCCAAAAATGGGGTGCGAGAATGCCATGTGCAACCCCACTGCACCCCATGTTGGCTGTCAGAGGTACCATGGGCTAGTCGTTTGCTATTTCCAGGTCGGCCCCAAGGGCCAGATTTAAGCACCCCATGGGCCAGATTCGGTCTGCAGGCCTTGAGTTTTTTACCCCTGGTCTAAAGCATGCTGAATGGAGAAGTAGAATAAGCATCTTCCTTTGACATTTGGCTTCCTATTTTAAGTGACTTAAAATTTAAGAAGATTTTTTTAATGCTGCAATCAAGTGAGACTTTGTTCACATAGTATGAGGAAAACTAGTGTTCAATCAATACATTTTTCTGCAAAATTAAAATAACAAGTACCTTGAAAAAACCCAAAGGTTTCTTGATTGTACCTCTGTCTCTAAAAACGTAGTGTTTGCATTGATCATACACATTCTGCAGAAATCATAAATGAGTCATCTTTTATATCTCTCGGTGTAAAACTCCCATTAATGTTAGTTATGGGCATTGAAAGGAAAATATCCTCCTTATAAACGCATCTGCTTAGAGATTTACCGTAATTCTGCCGAGTCAACTCATTTTGTTGCAACAGTGAATGTGAATAAAGTGAGTTAAAACAAGCATCTTAAATGGATAGAAATGTCCAAAGCTTTATCTCACATGGCTTAAGGGCACTTATGAGGTGACACCTGGCAAAATAGCTTTGGGGAAAGGCAGTGATTTGGGAAAGACCTATATAACATTTGTATGTAAGAAATAGCATTCACCAGTGTATTGAAAAATACACATTACCATCAGTCAATCAACAACCTAGTTTAATGCCTTGGTGACAGCAGAAGTATTTTAAAGTTGTATTAACATCTGGTAACTTTTGTTCTTACAATGGGCTGTTTGATTACTCCAGAACATATAAAGCTGGCTTCTGTGTGCAGTCACTGCCATATATATACAGTGGTACCTCTACATACGAAACGCTCTAATTACAAATTTTTTGAGTTACGAAGAGCGTCTTCAAGAAAATATCCTCTCTACTTACGAAATACGTTTCAACATAACGAAAGGCCATCAGCTCGGGCAAGTATACAGTTAGGGAATTGTTCTCGGGCTGCTGGGAGGCGGGAGAAGAGCCGG
>JAEANM010015690.1:0-13539 GCA_017656035.1 Myanophis thanlyinensis
CCTCATTTTACCCACCTCGGAAGGATGGAAGGCTGAGTCAACCTTGAGCCTGGTGAGATTTGAACTGCCAAATTGCAAGCAGGCAGCAGAAGGAGCCTGCAATACTGCATTCTAACCACTGTGCTACTGCAACTCTTTATAATAAATTATAATATAAAGTATGTCATTAAAAAGTATTACAGACAGACAGACAGGCCACTATAGATATAGATGGTATAGATATAGGAGTGGTAGATGGAGGTAGAGGTAGAGATGGAGAGAGATAGACGGTGAAAAGTAAAGGAGTCCCTACAGATTTTACTCTACTAGTGGTTGCCAGCTTTACGGGGTGGTGCTCATCTCCATTTCAAGGCCATTGAGCCAGTGCTGTCCAAAGAAATGCTGGTCCTATGACCAGCATAAGATCACAGAGTGCTCTTGTAGCTCTGGATTTTTGGTAACACAGATTGTAATACTAGAGTATCATCACTACAATGACATCAGTTCTATAATATATAAAAAGATAATAGCTTCAAAGTTTCATTTTCTGTTTTAGGTGAGCAGCTCCCCAGTCTCCGTTCAATTGCTGTCCATTCTCCAAAGCCTCTTGCATCTTGAACCTTCTCATCGCTCCAGCCTATTGCTCTGGGAATCCTTAGAAATTTTAGTAAGCAGAGCCATCTTGCTTGCTAATGATGGTAAGTTTTAACACACTACGCACTATCAACCGTGATGTAATATGTGTTCCCCAAAACCAAAGCAAGCCAAAATACAGACTTCGTGTTTGGTTTAAAAAATCTGGCTCTTCGATTGTGACTTCTGCTCCATTTACATTAACTTCCTAGATCAACAATATAAAGTAAATAGTACTTTGGCACTCTAGGACAGGTGGCAATAGAATATTGGGGAGGAGAGATTGTGTTGCTCAGAAAGAATATGAGTAAACATTTCCCACCCAATTTCCTGTTTCCTGTTTCCTTCTAAAGCCAGTCTGCTGCCAGAGAATTCTTCATCCAGAAGAAAGTACTCTTTATTAAGCTGGATTGCGTACAGTGAGCCAATAAATTGAGATTCAACCCATGTAAAATAGAGGTTCCATTAGATGATCTGAAAAGTGGATTTGGTTTGCAGTTTAGGATATTTCCAGGTCAGGTTACAGTTGTGTTCACAATTGATCCTGCCCAAGTTTGGCTGATATCTGATCATTATCTTAGAGAGAAGATGATCTTGCTTTGGTTAGATCTGAAAGATTTTCAGTTCATGGAGAATGCACTCATGCAAGACATGAGGCTTTTATTAATAGGTTTCCTTCACCTCATACTATGGCCCCAGTGTCGATAATCCTTATGCAAAAGGTAATTTCCTGCTAAAAAAGACTGATCTTTAGAGTTCCCATGCTTTTGGGTGATTACTTCACCCAGCGTATACAACAATGATGATTCGCTATGGTGACCCCTAACGGGAACAGCCAAAAGAAGAAGAACAATACAACTACGTGATCATGCAATAAATGCTTGAATACAGAGTAAACCTCCGCTGAGCCTATTTCACTTATTAATTTCAATTGTCACTGTAAAGTTTAAGGTTCAAAACTTGTGTATGGTTTCTCTGGTTCATAAATCCCTGTATGGACTCAAAATCACCTTTCCCTCTACTCAATCATTAATGTACGCTTCTCTTCAGGCAGTAGTTAATACCACTTATTTATATAGATACATTGATGTGGTCAAATGCCAAAACACAAGCAAGGAACATGATTATATATATTTACAAATAATTTTGCAAATGACCTTGTAAGATTGCACAGTAAGCATGAGGAACAGAAATACGAATATACAAAAATAAGAACATATATAGTCACAGATAGAAGACTGTGATAACCAGTTAGATGCAGGATTTTGAAGTCTGGCTGGAAAAATGCAGAGAAGCTAAAGTTGATTTTCATTAGCTCCAGTCCATCTCTGCTTTTAACTTTTCGGCATTCCCAATTAGGCCTTCTTGGCTAAGGATTGGCTCCTTCAGAGTAGCTTTCCAAGTGTTGGATCATCTTGAGTAACAGAGATGCATCTTGCATTGTTTTACAAATAAGGTAAAGGAAAAGTCTACAAAAGTGTTTCCTGCTGTCAATTCTCCTAATAGAAAGCTTTTTCAAGAAATAAAAATAAATATTTAAATTTAAATATAAATTTAAATATATATTTAAATTGTTATTTAAATAACAATTTTACTCATAATCAAAATATAATAATATGAAATACATAACATGTAATATAATTGTCTTCAGTTATAGCAATTATAGTTACAAGGTTACCAATCAATGTTACATTCTAGTATTAAATAGAGATAAAGCAGCCGTCAAACACAAGAAAATAAGTTCAGAGACCAATACAGTTCAAGCATGAGCAAATGGTGGAGACGGAGTGTATAATTTTTTTTATGCATAGCTCTCCAACTGACATTCTCTCTTAAAGGAGATCTGCTTGGTTCCACGGTTGCCTAGTTTGAGAGAGAAGAGCCTCGCCCACCCCCTTATGTCCAACACACAATGAAGTCTGAATCAAACGAATGTGCTCATTTCTTTGGTTTAAAACATTTTCTTCCTGCTTTTCATCTGTTTAAATCTGTTCATTGTTCATTGGCGAAAGATATCATGTTTAAAATGTTCATTAGGACATTTATATGAAAAAAAAGAATAGGATTTAGTTTGTTTTGCTCTATTCTGTTTAACATTTTGCAGTACAAGATAATAGTGTGGAAGAAGTAATGGACAGATTGTTGTCTGTCAAGAAACACCGCAAGAGAAGAGATTTAGGTTCCAGAAGAGCAGCTAAGAAGGTGAACGAAAGCACTCAGACCAATGAAGATTTGGGCCAATGCCCGAACATCACCCAGAGCTCTCCTCCAAGAACTTGCTCTTCCAACACTCCACTTAAAATAGAGCCACAAGATGTGTCAAAGGTTGCGTCCTCCTGCTTTTCAGTCAGTTCATCTTCACCAGAATGGATTCTGTCTTCTGCTGCTCCAGTGCCACCTCCTCCTCCCCCTCCCCTCCCAGGAACATCAGACATGTTGCCACAACAGCCATCTCCTCTACCTGGGATACAAATGCCAGCATCAGTTCCCACGGTGCATGATGTATCAACCATCCCACCCCCTCCTCCTTTGCCTGGGATGACCGTCATTCTTCCCCCTCCCCCGCTGCCCAGTATGACAGGGATACCTCCCCCTTCCCCTCTTCCCATTATGATAGGGGCCCATTCCCTACCTCAAAACTCAGCCATGCCACCGCCACCACCTCCCCCATTGCCCAGTATGACAGGGATCCCTCCTCCTCCCCCACTGCCTGGTATGACAGGGGCTCATTCCCTGCCCCTAAACTCAGCCATTCTACCACCTCCTCCCCCACTGCCAGGTGTGGTAGGGATGATCCCTCCCCCTCCCCCGCTGCCTGGTATGGTAGGCATCCCTCCCCCTCCTCCTCCTCTTCCTGGTATGGTAGGCATCCCTCCCCCTCCCCCTCTTCCTGGTGCTGCAGGAGTGCCACCTCCACCCCCACCACTCCCGGGCATGCCACCTCCTCCTCCCCCTCTGCCTGGGATGGAAGGACTACCACCCCCTCCCCCACTGCCAGGCATCCCACCTCCTCCTCCACCTCTGGGAGTCAACACAGAGGATATTGTCCCTGCATGGGCCAACAGTCTTAACTACGCTGCACCGCCCCTTAAAAGAAGGAAGATGCCGACGCTAAGGATGAAGAAGCTGAATTGGCAGAAGCTCCCCACCAATGTGGTGAGAGGTAAGAACTTCTGAAGTCTTTTAAGTGCAACGTCCTTAGTCAGAGACTTCCGGTGAGGCTTTAAAGAAAAGTTCTTGGTTTGTTCTAGCAGATTCTTTTCCTTCACAGTTGAGTCTGTCCCTGCACTGTTGAGTCTAGGAGGGATTACACCTGAACTAAAGGAAGCAGGAAAAGGAGCTTTTTTCTTAGTGGTACCAATACTGTAAGCCAAGATTTTACATTCGTGTTCCCTCTCGTGCACACTTTTTTGAATGAGACGAAAGCAGAATTTGAATATTTTAATGTATATTGTAGATGACATATTTAACATTATTTTCCAAAGAAAGAATATGTATCAGTGCAGTCCATGGTATAAATTTATACATTTACCAGGGTTTGATGAATGGTTCTCTTTAAGCTGAAGCACTGCCATTTTAAACAAAAATTACCGCTATAGGTGTCATCTGCAAGTAAAAACACAGGGAAGAATTTTTCCGTTTTTGGAAAGGCATTATCGTTCAGTACATTATCAACAGTTCAACAGTGCACAGTACGTTAGCAATGAATTGACTTTCTCACTGATCACATAATCTGAGTTGCTCAGACATTCAGGGGAGTTACATAGTTACATTTCGGTTCCTGCTATTCCCAAAGTGGGGGGTGGAAATGGATGTAGGGCTTAGCCAGAACCATGGAGGGCTGAGCCAATCATTGCGCTGAATTTTTATTATTATAATCCTAGTAATCATCCTATAAACTAAGGATATTGGAGTTAAAGGCAGCAGAAGGGGAAAGGCCAAGAGTAAAGTGTTCTTCCACTTTTCTATCAACAATCTACTGTATGTCAACCAAATAATTTTAACTAAAGGATATGTTTCTGTACATATTTTGCTATGCATTTTCCTGCGTGTGTGTTTTTGTGTGTGTGTGTACAGGTAGTCCTCGGTTTACAACAATTTGTACATACTGTACAACATGTATGTATGTGTATATGTATGTATGTACAGGTAGTCCTCGACTTACAACAATTTGTTTAGTGACTATTTGAAGTTACAGCAGCACTGAAAAAAAGTGTCATAACTGGTTTTTCATATTCATGAATCTCCTTGGTCCAGCATCTCCAGCATCTCCTTGGTCACATGATCAAAATTCAGACGCTTGGCAACTGACTCATATTTCTGACGGTTGTAGCATCCTAGGGTCAGGTGATAACTTTTCGTGACCTTCTGACAAGCAAAGTCAGTGGGGAAGCCAGATTCACTCAATAACCATGTTACTAACTTAACAACTGTGACAAGAAAGGTTCTAAAATGGGGCAAAATTCAGTTAACAAGTGGTCTTGCTTAGCAACAGAAGTTTTGGGCTCAGTTATTGTGATAAGTCACAGATTACCTGTATATGTACCATATTTTTCAGTGTATAAGATGCACTTTTCTACCCCAAAAAAGTGGGTGAAAATGTCTGTGCGTCTTATACAGTGAATGTTGCCAAAGCCCTGCCCACCTGCCAGACCGTTTGTTGGCCTTTTTTTACCTGTTTTTCAGCCTTTTTGCCCCCCAAAATGGCCAAAAATGGGCTGAAAAAGGCTGAAAAACAGGCCAAAAAAAGGACAAAAATCCTGGCTGAAAATGGAGCACACGATGGCAGCGATATGCGATGATAGGCCGCTGTGATCCCACAACCTGGTACAGCTGATAGTCGGCAGAGGCAGATTTGTTTTTCTTGTTTTCCTCCCCAAAAGCTAAGGTCTTACCTTATACTCCAGAGCGACTTATCACTGAAAAATACCATATATTTTCTGTTTCTTCAGAAGACAATTTGTCCTGCATTACAAACACCAAATTGATCCTATCTTCTTAAAGACATAGTTTGAGAATGTAACTCACCATCCTGCCTTGTGTTTTTCAGAGAGTCACTCTATGTGGGCATCAGTAACGAGTGAAGAATATATAGAGCCGGATTATTCTAGAATAGAACAGTTGTTTTGCTTTCCACAAAACAAGCCCAAATCAAAGGAAGTTGCCCCAGTGAAGACAGAACCAAAAGAGGTATATTGATAATCTACTTGAACTAACGATATTCATTTGGATGATTGTTTGAACCATCCATGAGTTCTCATATATCAGGTGCTTAGCTTGCTGCAGAACAACATCCAACTAAACAAGGAGGTCTTTCAGGTTAAAGGAACATGTTTTTTTCATGTTAGGGGTGCACATGCTTTAAAAATGATTTGCTAGGAATGCTTCAGATATTATGTGAGTATGGGACAATAGGTCCCTATTCTTGAATAAAGCTTATACTGTGTACATTTTTAATTTTAATATTTTATTATTTTGATTTGTGAATATGCAAGCCTATAAAATGATGTGACCACTCTAAATTGCTCCAATACAGCAAGTTTAATTAGTTAATTAATTAGGCTAAATGCAGATAATTCATTACTAATATTCCAAAAACAGGATTCTTAACAGAATTCAGAATGAAGGTATGATGGGCAGCAGGGAGAAAGCAGAACTGCTTAATTCCTTGTTTGCATTTGTCTTTAGACAAAAAGGGGAGGGAGCCCAACCTATGAAAAGCAGCACTATGGGAGACAGAACAGGAATGTAGGTCAAAATAAACAAGGAATTGATAATTGATAATCTTCTTTGGATGAGTTCCAATCTCCAGACTAAATGATTTACATCTCTGGGAAATGTGATTTCAGCTAGCAGATGTGATTTCAGAACCACTGAATGAAAATTTTCAGTGCTCCTGGAGCATGGGGGAACTGCCAGATGACTGGAAAAGACTAATGTGGCTTCAGTCTTCAGAAAGGGTAAAAAGGTTGATCCAGGAAACTACAGACCAATCAAGACCTGGGAAAATTCTGGAAAAGATAATTAGGTAGCAGTTTTGTGAGCATCTAAAAATGAACAAGACAATTCCTGGAAACCAGCATGGGTTTGTAAAAAACAACAACAGATCATGCCAAACAAACCTAATTGCCTTCTTTGATAAAGTGACTAAATTAGTGAATCAGGGAAATGCTTTGGATATACTTGGATCACAGCCTACTTCTTGGTAAAAGAAAACAATGTGGAATAGACAGTACCACCACCAGATGGATTTGCAGCTGGCTGACCAACTCTATTCAGCATGTAGTCCTCTATGAGCACACAGTGAAATACCTCAAGATTCTCTTCTTGGGCCCAGTGCTCTTCAACATCTTCATAAATGGCCTAGGTGAGAGTAGAAGGGGGGATTTTTTCAAATTTGCAGATGGCACCAAGATGGGGGGAATTGCCAACCCTTTGGAAGATAGATTCAAGATTCAGAAAGATCTTGACTAACTTACTATAGACATTGATACCTATCCAACAACATGCAGTTCAGTGGTGAGAAAAGTAAGGTCCTGCATTTAGCAATAGCACTTCGATTTATATATCACTTCACAGTCCTTTATAGCCCTTTCTAAGCAGTTTACAGAGTCAGCATATTGCCCCCAACAATCTGAGTCCTCATTTTACTGACCTTGGAAGGATGGAAGGCTGAATTTAGGCAGGAAAAACCAAATGCATAGGTATAGAATAGGAGATACCTGACTTAAAACTAGTAACTAGTGAGAGGGATCTAGGTGTCCTGATGAATCACCACTTAAGTACCGCATTTCCCTGAAAATATGACCTATTCAGAAAGTAAGTCCTAGCTTGATTTTACATGTGTGCCCAATATAAGACCTACCCCCAAAATAAGCCCTAATTAAGACTCTGCCTACCCCAAGGTGCATGGGTAAAAATTAAGCTAGGTTGGGGATGGGATGGTGGTGGAGCTGCCCTACTATTTACCTTTGGATAGTTTCAGCCAGATAGATCCGGAGCTCTGTTATTGGCTGCAAAGGCCTTTCCTAAAGTTCTTTCCTGAAAGCTTCTGTAGCCGATAACAGAGCTCCAAATGGATCTTAAGCTCTGCAGTTATTGGCTGCAGAGGCCTTCAGGAAAGACTTGCTGGCCTTCCAGCCAAAGAAGTTCCTGAGGGCCTCTGACAGTGAAAAGAAGGCTGGGGGTGATGCAGACAAGTGAAGTGAGTCAGTGGATGACATCTCCCCCCCAGTTAACACCTGGTGCCTTTTTTGGTGGCAAAAAAAAATAAGATAGGGTTTTATTTTCAGGGAAACGGTATGAGTCAGCACTGTGCTACAGCTGCCAAAAGTTCTAGGCTGCATCAACAATGAGATCGCATCAATATCATGGGAAATGATAGTACCATTCTATCCTATACTAATGAGGTCACACTGGGAACATTGTGTCTTGTTCTGATCACCACATTACAAAAACAGTGCTGAGGCCTTAGAGAGTGCAAAGAAGAGCAACAAAGATTATAAGGCATCTGGAGGCTACATCAGATGATGAACAGCTATGGGAACTATATTTAACCTAATGAAGACAAGCCATGAAAGCAGTCTTCCAATATTTGAAGGACTGTCACAGGGAAGAGGGGGGTCAATTTATTTTCCATGGTACCTGAGTGCAAGGCAAGAATAATTGATGGAAGCTCATCCAAGAAGATTCAATCTGGGAATAAGGAGGAATTTCCTGACAGTGAGAATGATCAATAGAACAGCTTTCTTCCTGTAGTTGTGGGTGCTGGAGATTTTCAAGAAAACCATTTGTCCAAGATGCTATAAGGACTCCTGCCTTAGGCAGTGGGTTAGTCTAGACTCTAGAAGATCTCCATGGTTCTTTCCAACTCTATGATTCTCTGAAGTTCAGAAAATTATTATCATGGATGGTCACACAATCAGCCAGATGTTTAGATTGGATTTGGCATTTTTATTTATTTTATTTATTTTATTTAATTTATATACTGCCCCCTCTCCCTTATCCACCTGTCAAGTCATTATTATTATTTACATACTTAAATTTATTGGCTGCCCAACTCTAGTGAACACTAATTAATATTAAACTAATGCCACAATAAAAGTATGAAAAGGAAATATTGGCATTACTCACACTTGTCAATTGATGATAGCATTGTATAGATTTGGCAAAGTCCATTTATAGTGGAATAAGTCATCTTATTTTATAAATTTCTATAAAAATAAGGCTGAGAATAACTGGCAAGTGGTTTTAATTTATACTTTGTAACAAATTAATAAAACTGAGCAAAATTTTTCAATTTTCCAAAACAGATTACATTTCTAGATTCCAAGAAGAGTCTTAATTTGAACATATTTTTGAAGCAATTTAAGTGGTAAGTGGTATTTTATATTGATAAAATAATGCTAATATAATTAGAAATAATATTTGTAATAATTAACACTGCCATTCTGTTCTTATTTTATGTAATTATTATAGGTTTACAATACAATTACGATACAACAGAGCTTATCGCACATTTAGAATCTGATTTATACACATGTGTACATGAAGCTTCTCCAAGTAACCACCTTGCTTTAATGACCTTCTTTTTGCAATTGAGGCAAAGAAGAAAATTATTTCTATACTGAGACCTATTATCAGGTGGTATCTTTGTCTCAAATCTTAAATAGTTTTGCCATACATACTTGGGATTGGTTCCACTTCAGATAGATGCTTCCTGCCATCATAACATAATAGATGCAGCCTAAAGACCCTTAGACCTGGGTATGTTTTTTTGCTTGAACCTAAAGATCTGTGTCCTCATACCTAGCATCGGAATTCATTGATAGCCAAACTCGGAATATACCTGCTGTGACTAATTGTTGCTAATTGATTTATCTTGCTTAAGTATACCCATTCCTTTTTACACCTAATTTAACTAGCAGCCAATACTGAATTTTGTTGTAATGAATTCCAAATGTCAACTGTAGGCATTAGAACAGTGTTTCTCAACCTTGGAGACTTTAAGATGTTTGGACTTCAATTCCCAGAATTCCAACTTTGCTGGCTGGGGAATTCTGGAAGTTGAAGTCCAAACATCTTAAAGTTGCCAAGGTTGAGAACCACTGCATTAGAATGAAGAGATATTTTTTCCCTTCTGACTTGAACATGCTTGTTAATCGATTGGGTGGACACAACATTATAACCTTATAGCAATAGCACTTAGATTTATATATTGCCCCATAGTGTTTTACAGCACTCTCTGGGCAGTTTACAATGTCAGCCTATTGACCACAACAATCTGGGTGCTCATTTACCAACCTCAGAAAGGAGGAAGCCTGAGTCAACCTTAATCCCATCAGAATCAAACTCCAGACTGTGAGGTTAGAGTGCAATATGGCATTCTAACCACTAAGGGCTCCTTATGGGGAGAAGAAGAGGAGAGAACCCTGCATTGGCCCTCCCCATAATTACTTAAGAGTGATTGCATCTAATTCACAATCTCTTTTATCCACAGCACAAATGAGGAGGTAGTCAAAATGATTCAGGAAGGTGACAGAACAAAGTTTGATGTTGAAGTGCTCAAGCAGCTTCTTAAACTCCTACCGGAAAAACATGAAGTAAGGCAAACAGCAACAAAAAAGTCGATCATTTCACTTTTTCTTTGTATTGCATTTGCTGCATTTATACATCATGATTCAACAATCAATATATATATTGGTGTGGTGTGTTGAGAGAAAAAAAGTGGGGGTATTTTGTAGCCTCTTCATCAATGTGGCTGGGGAGGGGGCAAGTTCAGGACTGTCTCCTCAGATTTAAATTAATCAGAATTTAATATTACATCCAAACAAAAATGTAGTCAATAAACTAATGATTTATTACCTTCTTAACCCATCATGATGCTCAAAACCACAAGCCTTTGTATATGTGGAAACAGTGATGTTAGTGGAAGATGACATTTCTCTTTTCTTGCTAGATAGAAAATTTGAAAGCTTTCAAAGAAGAAAAGGAAAAATTAGCAAATGCAGATCAGTTCTATCTTCTACTCCTTGGAGTTCCTAGGTAAGAGGAATGTTAATGAGAATATCTGTTAAAGAAACATATATTTAATTAGTTAATTTAAATATACACATTACAAACATTTCTAAAGCAGGAAATATCATTTGTTTGAAATGATTCCAACCTTATAGTAGTCACAGAAGAGTTATAGATGAGAGGAAGGGGAAATCTTTTTCAGACAGCAGTTATCTGTACTTTCAGAAGTACTAGTATAAAGGTATACTTTAATATCTAAATGAATGGATTAAAAGGTAATTTGATAAAATAAAAATAATGGTTTAATGTATTCAGTTGCCAGTTTAAAATAACATTAATATAAAATATTTTTACACAAATAAATTATGCCAGCTACATCTTCATACAGGTAATCTTTGACTTGCAGCCATTCCTTTAACATTGTTCAAAGTTAAAACAATACTTGTGTCTTACGACCATCACAGAATCATCAGTTATGTGATCAAAATTTAGGTGTTTGGCAACTGGCATATACTTATAACCTAACCCTAACTCTGATTGTTTGTTTGTTTATTTATTAATTTTATTGGCCTCCCATCTTACCATAAGGTAACTCTGGGCATATCTACATTAAAATATAAATTAAAACCAAAGATTAAAATCTAATCATCGGGAGAGTGGGGGTGGAATGGGGGGAAGTGGGATCTGTTGTTACTCAATCAACCACCTCCCCTGTGCTGTCAATATTTAAATAATATTAATGTATTAATAATGGGTTTAATGTTCCCAATTTTCTTATATTGTCTATGGGGAAGTCAAGCATTTAAATTTGTAAGCTACATTTAACTGTTTTGCTCCAAAATAGTGATTGGCTTGAAAAACATTGATTGTAGCTATGTTGGGTGCACAGTGTGCAATGTGGTATTTGTATGATTTCTCCATTCAAGCTACCAATTGAGGATTGAATGTATGCTGATGTGCGAAGAGACTGCTGTTCTCCTAGAGATGTTACAGCCCAAAGCCGAAACAATAAGGAGAGCTTGTGAAGGTTAGTGATTGTCTAAAGCCTAAGTACACTTTGGGTGTTCTGAGTTGTCGGAAGAACAATCAGTTTCTTTCCAATCTAAAAATCACAATTTTCTGAGAAACCAAAATCTAGTACCTCTGCAGAGAGCCAAGACATTGCTTACCTAAATGCATAGGCTTGTGTTTGTTCAGAAGATCTGTGTCCACCCCTGCAACAGGTGTAGAATATTTGCATTCTCAATCTCTCCAGATTAGTTAGCCAATCTTTCAGAATGGAATGAAGCCATTATCAGTTTGGTATGCAGTATGTTGATCCCATCTGCCTAGCAACAGAAATGCTGCTCAAGCATTCACCTTTGAGGTAGTTTAAAACATGCAAGGCGGAAAGCAAAACCTCATTATGTCTGTGCGTTTATCATGTTCCGTACTTACACAAAAGTCCATCGTTCCATTCCCCTTTGGTGTAAATAACTGCAGGCAAAGAAAAGAGAAGGAGTAAGAGATGAAACAGACAGAAAAGGAGACAGCTAAACTAATTTCCATGAACAACAATCACTATATCTCTACAAAGCCTTTTTTTCCTTTATTTTATCAACACCATACACACATTTTGTCAATTTCATTGAATCATGTCCCAGTTGCCCAACCCTCTCATTTGCGTTCACTCTTGCTTTGCATATCCTTCCTGCAAAATCCAAATGGATCTTACTCTGCTGTTGTTTGGAAAAGCAGTGAAGACTTGGTTCTTCACCCAGTTTTTTGTCTAGGGATGGTGAGACCCCCCCTCACTTCATTCCATCTAGTCTCTCAAACTTCCCATCTTTGATTGATGTTATTGTAATTTCTTTGTTTGTTTGTTGTGAGTTATCCAAAGTGTCAAGCAGCATACATGTTTAATAAATTGTTCCTCTTGTTGTGATTTGATCTCCGGTCCTTCTATCTTTATGGCCAAACCACCTCAATTATTCTTTCCTACTGATCGATCACTTCTATGCTGGATGAGTCAATGTTTATTCAGCCTCCGTTTATTCTTGACTGTATCTCTTCTTGTTTCACCACACACATTTCTTAAACAATCTGTCTTGTTGCATTTAGATAATTTTTGACATTGAACTTTTACAGTATACAGTACATTATAACAAAGAGGTATTTTTATATGCAACCTTTTAAAAGTTATTTTTATATGCATTCGTTTCTGAAAATAGACCACAGTGTATGAACTAGCTTTGTCTCAGCATTTGCACATTATAATATTTCTCCATTCATTTCCCAGCTTTAGTAAATATTTTGCTGTCACTCTTTTTCCCTCCCATTTAGCTGCAGCTATAGGATTAACAAATCGGAAGGGGTCTCAGATGACAGCTAGTCCAAGCCTTAGCTTGGTGCACAATCTACTATAACATTTGTTTTCACAAACTGTTTATTTCAGTCACTTACCTCTATTATGACCCTCAACAAACACACTTCAATTCCATATTAATGTAAAACATATCACTTCAAGATATGTTCATAGTATTCATTTTGCCACACTCTATCTCTGTTTTGCAACATTGTAATACATGTAATACATTGTAATACATTGTAATACTGATCTCTAATAAACTACACCTTTCTCAACAAATGGAGCCAATGATAATTTCTATTTAGAGGTTTAAATTGTGGCAGGTGTGTAGTTTTTGCATTTATTCTTGCTCCATTTACATTTGCAGAGAAGAACAGTTACCACAATCTTTTACTCATCGGACATTGATGTAGTCTTTATACATACACAGACCAGAGGTGAAATTCAGCACCAGTTCTGTAGAACCAGTTATTAGAAGAAATCTCCTTTTGTTTTTTTCCCACTTTGCAGGGTTAATCCTGTAAAGATTAATGTTACAGGGTTAATCCTGTAAATAAGGCAGT
>JAEANM010015691.1:0-13261 GCA_017656035.1 Myanophis thanlyinensis
GTAAACCGCCCCGAGTCCTTGCGGAGATGGGGCGGTATATAAATATGATTAATAAATAAATAAATAATAAATAAATAAATTTCTCAGGCCAGGCGAGGAGTGACTGGGAGAGGAAGGCGAGTGGTGGGGCAGCTGATAGAGCCACAGCAGGGGAATGAAATTGCTTCAGCCTGCCTGCGCCCTCCCCCCCGCAACAGCACTATTCCTTTATTCTGGCCAGTGAGGGATGTGCTACTCCCTGCACTTTGCACCACCTGCAAAGTTACCCACCACAAGCTGTAGTCATGGGATTGGCCCATTGGTCATCCTGGAGAAGCTCCTCTGCCTGGATGTGCCGCGGACCCCCCAAATTTTCACTGGTTGGTGACCATTGTCCTAGAGGCTTATATACAGCTATATGGCTTTGGATCATTTCCTCAATAAAAACCAACAAGAATAATATTTTTGACTCATATGTCTAATTGTATTCATTTTATCCAATTCTAAGACTTTTGTGAAGAAGTCAATTCTCCATTGTGCTGAGTGGCAGAGAATCCAATGCAAGGGTTTCTTCTGTATTCTGATCATGTGACTGAGTTGATCAATTTGAAATCCTGCCCTACTTGCGGGTATATCCCTGTTTTTCGGCTCAGTCTGATCGTGACAGAAATATTTCAAAGAGCTCCAGCAACATTGGATTCTCTGTCAGCTCAAACAGGTTGGAGATTTCAAAATATCAAACAGCAGGACATCAGGGAGACAGACAGTGGTTATTTTACCACCGAATTTGGTAACAAAGCATTTGTTGGTCATAATATCATGTAACATTTAAATAATACTGTAATTGTTTAAACTTGGACAAAGAAAGCATTGGAGTTCTAGGCTAGATTTATTGCAAATACTTTTGAAAATTTGAGTAATATATTTGGTATCATAAGACTTGGTTATACTGTACCAGCAGGTCTGGATACGCTGGGAGATGGGTGAATTCAAAGATTGCTCTACTATTGCTCCACTGTCTATTACTTTTCTTTTTTAGTTCTGTTTTTATGCAGAACTATTATAGTTTTTAATATTCCTTAATAATTATTTTTAATTGTTTTACGTAACAGTTGTTTTATATCTGCAATTTTATTGTACTGTTGTATGCTGCTCAGCATCACTTTCCATGAGAAAATGGTAGCCATACAAATTTGATAAACAAACAAGCAAGGGCAGAATGGTAATTCTTTGCAGTTTGGTACACAGTAGTTGTAGTATGATTCATAAGATTAAACTGAAAAAGTTTTTCAGATAGCTTTTCTTGAAAATGAAAATAAGAATTTTACTTGGTAAATTGGTACTTGACAAACACTGACAATCCTGTGCTTCCTGGCCTTGTTCATTACAAATGTAATTACCGTATTTTTTGGTGTATAATACGCTCTGAAGGTACACCTAGCTTTTGGGGAGGAAAACAAGAAAAAAAAATCTGCCTCTCAACAATTTGCTTCCTTGCAGCAAACAGCCAATAGCCTGGTCAGTTTCAGCGTAGCCTGATTTACACAAGCAGCTGATTGATGGTTGGATTTACCTCCCGGAATACCAACGATCAGCTGTTCCAGGATGCAGGGATCTCTGCTGCCTATCATTTCTGCATGCTCCATTTTCAGCCTGTTTTTGGCCTTTTGGGGGCCTTTTTTGGGGCACATTTTTCGGCCCTTTTTTCAGCTTGTTTTTCAACCAAAAAAAGGACCAAAAAAGGCTGAAAATGGGCCAAAAAAAGGTAAAAAAAAATGGACCAAAAAGGGCTGAAAATGGGCCAAAAAAAGGTTAAAAAAAAAAACAGGCCAAAAAAGGGCCAGCAGATGGGCGAGGCTTCGGCAACACTCTTATAAGAGGCAGAGACATTTTCACCCACTTTTTTTGGGAGGGGGGTGCATCTTATGCATTGAAAAATATGGTATATAAATAATGGAATGCGGTTGCTATTGAATGTCTTGCCTGTATAAATTTACTTTCTAGCAAAAAGAAATGAACAGCTGTTAATGTTTTCTCTCGTATGGAGACATATTTTAACTACAAGAGCATTGAAGCATGACTTGTGTTGACTGTGACAGCTCAGATTTTAATTAAATATTTCTTGATTACAGGTATTGCTTTTACAGACTTGCCGGTAAGATCATTGTATTAAAGTATAAAATATCTGTGCCCAAAGAGTGTTTTCCTCGCTTACATAATATGCGTTTTTCAGTTAGTTCTATTTTTAAAAAAATTATGAGAGCAAAGTGCATTTTAAAAATATCAGAATTACTTAATAAGCATTTGTTTATAATAATAGCAGAAGATTCTAAGGAATTATGATTACTATTTGGAATTATGTATTTCTAACATTCAACGTTTATTCTGGAGGGTTTGCAAATAATAGGATTTTAAATTTAGCAATAGAACACATCCTTTGCATATAGAAGGTCTCAAAGGTTAGGTTTTTGGCATCTTCATACACACAAAAAGAAGTATTGACAAGAAGAAAATTTTGTGCTGAAATCTCTAAGCAACAATGGCTAGTTTTTATGCACAGTAATGAGATAAAAGTATTGCACTAGATTAACACCAGTTCTGGCCTTCCCCAATCTGAGTTCCCTCAAGATGGATGGACTTCTGCTTCCAAGATTCTTAGCACCAATACTGCTGTTCATTATGTAAAGTCTGCATTTTTAGAGGACATCCAGGTTGAAAAATGGTGCTATAACATCTATGGTGCTATAACATGTTATGAGAATGTATTGATTTTATCTCTTTGTTCTGGTAGATTTGAAAAATATTGTCCATCACATTAACCACCACCCCCAAAAAACAGTACGTTATTTTAGAATATTTGTTTTGTCAACATATTCATTACAAAAATTATTTTTTGTTTTTATAATTTTTGTTCTTGGAGACACAGGCCTGTTTCAGACTTCTTGAAACCTAGATGCTGTTTCATTCAGTTCATAAGATTATCAAGTCTCTGTTGCCTATCCTGATTGGCAAGAACCCTGCAAGTTTCACTGAGTGAAATTTTTCCTCCTGAGGATTTTTTAAATAGCCTTGAAACTCAAACATTAACTACTTAATTTTTCTGTTAATGTAGCATGCAGAAGTTATTAACTTAATTATATGGTTTTAATGCTAACTTCAAATTATTTGCATTTTGTACCATTAAATTTTATATTGTAATTATCTCTTGCAGCCAAATCTATACCCCACAGTTGGACTTCAAACACCTGGAGAAGTAGTGGATGCTAATTTTGGACAACATCCATTTGTATTTGACATTGAAGATTATATGCGTGAATGGAGAACCAAAACTCAGGCTCAGATTGACAGATTCCCTATAGGAGATCGGGAAGGAGAATGGCAGACGATGATCCAAAAGTATGATTTGAAGATTATAATGAGTGTCTGTTTAAATTCCTATTCACATTTGGGAGATTTTAAAATTGGTTCGTTTCAGTCCTGAAAATCTTGTTCTATATTTCTTGTACATTTGTGCAGTGAAATAAGACATGCAAATATGATTTTTATTCCTGAAAGAGTAATTTTATCTGATGTAGTTATCTCCATGTAAAACCATGCATTTAACTCCTTTGAATAAATGTTACTCATTTTTTGTATGTGGTAGGGCTGTGCAGCACTTTGGATTTGAAGGGGAAAGGGTACTACAGAGTTTCTTAAATATTTTTAAGGGCTGCTGTGAGGACAGCCATGTGAGCCTGGAAAAAGACATCGTTGTTTTAAAGAGTTTAAGACATATGGTACATCTCACAAACACACACATGTGCACACGCACATACTCCTTGCAAAGCACTTTTCCCATCTTCATATCTGAAGCATTGCACAACTCTCATTATCTGATTACTGTAACGGTGCTGCTGCATTGATTTCTGGTCCAAACTTGTTCTAGTGCATCTAATTTAAAAGGTCTGTTTTATGAGAATCATTTTTGTGCTTGGAAATGTTAGAATTGTTGTATGCGCGCTAATTCAAGTTTAAAAGTGATCTATAAAATGTAAATGTAGTTGGCAAAATCGTTTTAATTTATGTGCTGCTGTTTTAAGCTTTGCATGCTTCATACTGATATTTTGAATAGAATATGCAGCACATACCAGGAGAGGATAATTAGCATATTCTTGAGTTAGGACTAATCACTAACTGTTGATTCCAACTGTATGTGCCTTAATTCATACCATACCATACAAATTAAGCAAAAAGACCTGTTTGGCAATCCTCTCATTATGGATTCTTCACAATCATGATAGGGTATTCCATGTTATTGTGAATTGTTAGCACTGAAGTGGATTAAGACGATACTGTTCTAGTAATTTGATGGGAAGATGAATATAATTATTTTTACTTATTTTATGAACAGTGTACTGCAGGTTTGATTCTGCTTGATTGAGGATGGTAAATTGTGTATATTTTTTCAGTTAAAGCTAAATTAACACATGCCATTTATCTACTGTTGCTGCTTTTCATTCAAAGCCATTTGTAACTAATACTATGTTTTTAAATCAAGAGTCATGTTGGACACACTTTGATAAACTTGATGGGATAGATAATACAGATAATCTTTCCTCTTTTAATATCCAAAACTACTTTGTCTAGGACAAAGAATACTATTGCATGCACATTATTACTTGTGTTATACATCACTATGTTACTGCTTCTATTACATCTTTCACCGTGCTAAACGATTTCTCCATTGTGTGTAATTCCATTTTATAGTCTTTGTTATCTTTGACACTCTTGAATGTTCTGTTTAAACTATTAGGTTCCAACTGGTAATAATGAACTGAATGTACATATGTATTTAATTATACATATGTATCCAATTTTAAATTGAGAAAAGTGAAATACATATAACTTGTAAATACATACCAGTATCATTATATCTTTATTTATATCATTATATTTTATACTATATTTTATTTTTAACAGTGTATATTAGAATAAATGTAGCATTTTATTCAAAGTAAATTTACGTAACCTACTGAAAACAATTTGTATTGAAGTGAATCTTCAAGGAAAAGAAATACTTATAAATAAATTGCCTAATCAGTGGGATTAAATGGTAAATCTGCCTCCATGCTATATTTTGTATTAACTTTCTTTTACAGAATGGTTTCATCTTATTTGGTACATCATGGCTACTGTGCAACAGCAGAGGCATTTGCTAGATCTACTGACCAGACTGTACTAGAAGAATTAGCTTCTATTAAAAATAGACAAAGTAAGCTTGAATAGTGCTATGATGTTAAATCTAAAAGGATTTAAATATTCAGATATAGAAATGCTTCTTCTTAAGTGGCCTTTGGATTTCAGATATTATATTTCATTGATGTTTTGAATATCTGAATTGTCAATACCAGCATGATTTTGTTTTGCCAGAAATTGATTATGCACAAAAAAATTGATTGGATTGTTACCTAATAAAAATAATGGTTATTTACTTAATTTCATTTTTTCATATTTTTATTATGTGTTTATAAAAACAACTGAATATTATTAGTTAATATCAATTTGCAGTTTAAAACAGTCTATATACATTGTCAAGACACTAATAGATATATAGCTTATAATTGTGATCAAAGCTATCTGGAATATTTTATATATATTTACAATACTATATTAGAACTAAAGCTTAAATTAAAAGCTTTAAAGCTTAGATTAAAAATAAACAATTGTCTGAATACTTTTAGTTTAATTATTAACTTTAGATCCTAGTCATTTGATCAAAGTTAAATGTAATTCATCAACTTTAATAAAACATGATTAGAAATAGATTTGTGGAACCCAAGGAATATATCAATAGCATCATAACAAAGAAAGAAATACAGACTTTTATCAAAACAGGAGAAGAGAGATCCAGAAGTATTCAATTGTTGCTTAAACTGGTCCTGAAATATACATTTTGAAACTTGTACTTTTATTTCTGCTAATAGGAATTCAGAAACTGGTTCTAGCGGGAAGAATGGGAGAGGCCATTGAAACAACACAGCAGTTGTATCCAAGTCTATTAGAAAGAAATCCTAATCTTTTATTTGCTTTGAAGTGAGTCTGTGTAATGTAGATATTTGTAAATAAATAGTCTGGGGAATTTCGTATGTCCATTTTATGGTTTTCAAGCTCCTATAGCAGCAAATTACTGTTCATCTGTGAATTTATGTAGTTTTGCTCACCAAATGAATAATCAAATAATACTCCAAACTTTTCCCTATTTTTTATCTCAAATTAAAAATTAAGAGAATTAAAAACAAGATTAGAACAATTAACAAACTAGATTAAATCTAAACAGAACATTTCTGATTATGTTGATTCTATAATAGATCATTAGATGAAGATAGAATCTCCTTACAACCCAGTATTTGTGATAACTATTCATTTATTTGATTTCTACAAGTCTGTTGCCCATAGATAACATCAGTGCTGCAGTTCATTGTTTTACCTACAGAGTTGTGTCCCACCATTTCAAGGTTTTTTTGTTATCAAATTTTTAAAAAAATTCCCCAGGAGTGAAAGGGTAAGCCTAAAATCTCCTTGTAATAGTTACTCTCCCAAGAAACAAAACTGATTTGATTGAATGGAATGTATTTCTGGATATGCATGTTGTCATTGCTTAATTCTCTATAGACTTCTATGGAAGAGGAAGAAGTCTTTATAGTTTCATTATTTTAATGTAACAATTCAGACACCTAATTAAATAGAGGCATAATTGGCTATCATTTGTATAAAATGGCAGTAAGCCCCCATTGTACAAATCTTTAGTGCTAATGCTACAAGTTTGGTTTTTAAAATTATTGTTTAATCTTCATAAATTACATCTCTTTGTGTTTTCCAGGGTACGTCAGTTTATAGAAATGGTCAATGGTACAGACAGCGAAGTACGGTGTCTAGGAGGTCACAGTCCAAAATCTCAAGATAGCTATCCTGTTAGTCCACGATCATTTAGTAGTCCTAGTATGAGCCCCAGCCATGGAATGAATATCCATAGTCTATCAACAGGCAAAGGAAGTAGCACGCATTGTTCTGGTGAGTTTGAAGAAGACGACATGCTGCTTCTTTATCTTCTTCAGAGTTTAGACTTTTTTGTCATTTAACATGTGGAATACTTTGTGTTGTACATCCTGGCCTGGAATGCCGAATAGGAGAACTTGACCCTTTTTTTTTGCTAATATCTACTTCATGGGTTACCAGCTACTTTATAAATCTCTGTTCCCACTGCAGGTTGCACTTTTATGAACAGTTTCCAGAATATGATCTAGTTTAAACTAGAAGAGCTCTTGCTTTGTGTGACGTTATTTGTTTTCAACAATATTTGGTTTAATAAAAATTAATCGATATTCTGAAAATTGGAAAAAGATAGAAATGGGGCAGGAGGAAAAAGAGAAAGAAGACAGACTCAATAAACCGCTATAGGTGTTAACATTGTCTTCATTGTGAGAATAAAGATCACTCAGAAATTTGGGTCATGACATGTATCCCTAGAAGAGAAGTTTTCTCTGTACTCTTGCACCATGTTTGTCCACACAGACTACATTCTGGGAAAGAACTATACTTTGAGCAGGACTGGTTTTTAGGTATTTTGAGGCAAGAAACAGGATTTAATTTAAATTAACTTACCCTCTATATTGATGCATAAGATGTATTCTTTTGTGATTATAGCATAGGCATGTCCATCTAATATAATAATTTATATTACTTAATGCATACAAGCTACATGAGTTACATATACTGTAATCATTTAAGAACACATTCTATTAATTTCAAATAATTATTTGATTCCTTCACCTTTTTTTAGGTTTTGAAAATAGTTGCAGTAATGGAGTGATATCAAACAAAGTTCATCAGTCATATTGTCACAGTAAACATCAGTCTACCAGCTTAAATGTACCAGAACTCAACAATATAAATGTAACAAGATCACAACAGATCAACAACTATTCCAGGTATATAAATGTAATTCTGTCTAGTTCTATTCCTTTTCACTCAGCTGTCGTGTTTTTTCCCTGCTCTCCTTTATTGTACTCTATGTCACTCTTTCCTTGTTCTCCTCACCCACATGCCAGTATTCCTGTATCATTCTGATGACATGGAAGTGGGCTTCCACTGAGAATTGGGTTGATAGTAGCTTGGTATCAATTCTGATGTGTGTATGTCAAGTACATACATGTATGTGTATGTCAACATATGACAATGTTAATAGGTTAAGTATCATGACAAGAACTCCATCCCCCATCATGCATGAGTAAACTGCTTGCCAACTTCCAGATTGCAAAGGAGAGCTGTGTAAGAAAGCCCATAACTTCATTTGATCTCCCTAAAATTTAGAGCTAGGACTATTTGGTATACAGTATTTTAGTGTTTTTTAGGATTTTTCTAGAATGCATTTAACACCATGTTGAGCTGCAAGATAGGCTCTGTTGAAAAAGTCAAGAACGGCAAGATAATAGAAGCTATAGCTCAGCAAAACCTAGAGGCAGCGGATTCCCCATCCATGGGCCACATTGTCTGCTCAAAACAGTATTTAATTGGATTGTGGATAGATAGTAAAATAATGGTGGTATCCTGCTACATCAAGATAGATTACAATGTGAATATTTATAAATGTCTAATTCTAAAAATTATTCATTACTTTCTTCACAGCAATGATGTAGACATGGAAACAGATCACTACTCTAATGGAGTTGCAGAAACATCATCTAATGGTTTCTTAAATGGAAGTTCTAAACATGATCATGAAATGGAAGAATGTGACACAGAAATGGGTCTGCAATTATTTTTTTTACTTATCTACCTTTGCAAAGATTGTTTTTTATTACTGTTATTTGAAATGATTTCCAAATGTTAAGGATACTTAACTTTTGTGTCAGTTTATATATTTAACATTGTCATGAAAATATTTTATGCAAAGTATACCTCATACATACAGCATGGTATTCCCCCAGATGTGTTTTGTCCCATGTTCATACTGATGAGAATTGGTCCAAAATACCTGGAGGGTGCAGGTCACCTTTTACTGAATACAAAATACTAAGTATCTCAAATATTTGAATTAGCATTATTTTTGTTGGATATCTTATCTGTGTCAGTTCCATGACTCATATAAGCTGCAGAGTACTGATGGGATCAGACTATTAAAATGGGGATAAGCTCTATTTGTATTGTGTTTGATTAGACAAATGCTCAAAATGGAGACTCAAATGTGCTTAGTAGTTTGATGCTATTAGGTATGCTTCAT
Source organism: Myanophis thanlyinensis (assembly GCA_017656035.1). Taxonomy (NCBI): domain Eukaryota; kingdom Metazoa; phylum Chordata; class Lepidosauria; order Squamata; family Homalopsidae; genus Myanophis; species Myanophis thanlyinensis. The sequence goes on from JAEANM010015691.1 coordinate 9,239, forward strand.
GCCATCATTTGATTCTTCCAGGTTGAATAGCATGTCTTCACATCAGCCACATAATTTTCTTGGCAAACAGCTGGTGTGAAATAAAAGGATACAGACTGAATGATGCTACAGTACCCCCTCTACAAATGTTTTAGAAAATGAACTATTATAGTCCACAGAACAGGATGTGAAGTAGGGTTTTAGTAGTTTTGGTGACTGCCTAAATTTTTTGTATGCTTTGTCTTACTACTTGAGATACAGAAGAGCCTAATTTGTAGAAATAATCAGAAAATAATTATCTGACTAATCAGTTGAATTTTCAGATATCAGAGTTGGGATATAATAAAAAGCTGTGAACAGATAGTTAGCTACTCAGAGGCTATATTGTAGAGCAACATTTGCAACCTGCAAAAAGGTCATGTGCATTTTCACACAACTGAAATGAGCCTAATAAGAGGCTTAAAACCGTGGTTTTGTTTGTCTGAAGGATTTTCAAAATTGCCCTGATTCTCTTTATTTTATAAAGGGATAGAATAATATCATAAGCCTTTGTTGTTCAAGTTCAAGGAAGCTATTTTATTCCTTAACCTCTTCCCTTCACCCCAAGCCACAAAAAATCTCAGGCATGTATATTCCAGAGAAGGACCTTCAGATTGCAACAGCTTTTGACTTTGGTCTCACCTTCATAGAACTCTTTTTCAAAGTATTGGTTAGTGTTTTATTCCTTGGTGATTTCAGAAAAGCAGTAAAAACTTTTTTTTTCCTGGGTATTTGTGCCCTTAAATTTTTTTCAATTGGTGTGTCATACGAAGTTTCCTGTGAAGATAGTATAGCATAGTAGTGAAGGTATTGGACTTGGACTAGGGAGACACAAACAAATAAATCCCCAACGTGACATTCAAACTCTCTGAATGTTTTTAGACTAGTCACCCAGACAAATTTACATTGTATGAATAAGTTACTGGGAAGTTCTCATATAACTCTTTAACTGAGATGGCTGGCTAAAGAGAGAGAAAAAAAAAAGCAGTAATCATTATGTTATAATGTACAGCAATCATATAAATAGTGTATATGCTACATATATAAATGCTGGTTTAAATTTGAATATGTCCCATACCTGCATTGCTTTCATCACTATCTAATTACTACCTTGTTATTCAAAGAGGTGGATTCCAATCAGTTAAGACGCCAACTATGTGGTGGTAGCCAAGCAGCTATTGAAAGAATGATTCACTTTGGCAGAGAATTACAAGCTATGAGCGAACAACTAAGAAGGGAGTGTGGCAAAAACTCACAAAACAAGAAAATGCTCAAAGTAAGTCATGTCACCTTTGTATAGAAATTGCTAATAATATGGTAGGTTTAGATTCTACTCCATTTATACAATGTACAGGAAAATTGTAGTTTGCTTGCAGACATTTCATTAGATAGCTAGGTAACATCATCAATGCAATGTATGGGGTTTGCACCCTACTTATATATAGTAGCTTTTCCTGCCAGTTTTGATGGAGATGTGGCTTTCTTCTCAGTAATTCCTAGATTAGGATACCATATTTTGCCTAATTGCTTGACTGGTGTTTATCCCTGTTTATCTGGGTGTTTGGTTGCTAGAGAAGATGTGTTCTGATCTTTTTGTTTCCTCCTTAGCTTTTCTCTTTTGAATCCTAGACAAACTAAATCCAGAAATGTAATGAGTATCTGGAAACTTGGCATTCAGACAAATCAGCCATTGAAATAAACCACATTTACATGCTATTCAAAAGACACAATAAAAACATCAGGAGGGAAACAAAAAGACCAGAACATTTCCTCTCCAGCAGCCAGATAAAGAAGGATTAAGGGAAACAATCAACTAGCAAACAATATAATAATCAAGGTACTACCAAGGAGAAAACCATACTCCCACTAAAACTAGCAAGGCAAGCTATAAACAGAGAGCAAACCCCACACTTATACTCAAACTGATGATTCTGCCACCTTGGGTAATGAAATCTCTGCAATCAAACAACTAAGCTCAGAGAGCTCCAAAGACTCCCCAGTTCAACCCCAAGCTACATAAATTCTCTTCTCTTGGTACTGAAAATATAGATAGCATAAAATTGTGCTGACTTCCTTTTGCATAAGTGATTGGAAGATTGAATTGTATTGAGAATGCAGTAGAATTTGTCCTATTAGAATCGGTTGTAGGAAATTAAATAAAAAATTTGCCTGCTTTTTTAGGCAGAACTCCTCCTTTACTCTTAACTAGCACGTTTTCAGTCTTTATTGAGGTTTAATACTAGAAACTATTATTTTATTATTATATAGAACTGATATCTGTGGAGGATATTAAAGGGAGGGGGTACAAATACTTCAAATATATTTTGAGAAATGTTATGATGCATCCAATGAGAGATTTAAATTTGATTTCAGTAAGGTAAAAACTAATACTGAAAATAGTCTTAGTTTATTTCAGTAGGAAGAACAATGTAAATGTCATGACACAATTCATAGAATCATAGACTTACAAGGGCTCATTTAAATCATGAAGTCTATTGTCCTGCTTTATGCAGTAATATTAAATTGAAGCATCTAGAATAAATGGCTATCCAGCCACTAATTTCTAAGATTTGTTTTCTCAACAGGATGCATTCAGTTTACTTGCATATTCTGATCCATGGAATAGTCCAGTTGGAAATCAGCTGGATCCCATTCAGAGAGAGCCTGTATGTTCAGTTCTTAACAGCGCAATACTAGGTAAGCCTGTTAGTTTCCTTCTTTATACAAATTTGTTATGGTACATTAAACATGGAAAAAACACAATTACTTGATAGTTGAAGGAAATTCTGGAATTTGATACTTTTTCATAGGTATGACTATAAAAATAATTCTTGTACTATAAGCCACTAAACGTTAGTATTCCATTAGGCCCCTCATTTATTATCAAACTCATGATGGATCATATACAAAACAAGCAATTCTATCCAGAAGCTTGTTGGGCAGCCAGGGTAGGAGAGACATTTCACACACACCCCAATCATGCGTTCCCCTACTTTACCCCTCTTCTTTTTCACTCCTCTGGTCATAAGGAAATATGAAATATAATGGCCTTCCGGCTACTGACTTAGAAACGAAGGATTGCTCTATTACACCTAAAGTAATTAGTTATCATTCCATAAGCAGTCTTGAAATTCAGATACTGAGCACCTTTGCATTATTGAGATAAATGGGGCCTTCAGAACTTCCTTTCAAGAGTTTATTAATATTCAATAAATATTGGAGGTATTGACATTTTATGATTTGATATGATCTGCATAGTGAATTAAACTACTACTTAGTATGGAATTAACATTCCATTCCAGTAATTTTGAAAATAAGGTATTTGACTTGAGTAGAACTATTAGTGGAAATAATTTTTTTGAGAAGTAAAACAAGTTAAAATAGTGCATTGTTGAATTTTTTCAGAGACACACAATCTACCAAAGCAACCTCCTCTTGCTCTCGCAATGGGACAGGCTTCACAGTGTCTAGGTCTGATGGCCCGATCAGGAATTGGATCCTGTGCATTTGCCACAGTGGAAGATTATCTACACTAGCTATGCATCTGAAGGTGTCCATGGTGTATAATGTGGCATATATTCAACATGAAAGTAGACCAACTCTGCCAACTGGGAGTTTGGATTTTTTTTAATTATGTACTAAGGACAGGTCTGTTGCTTTACATTGATAGCTCAGCATAATGCAAATGATTTTCTAAACTACTGTTAGGAGATATTTTCCATCTTTAACCAGAGTTAAATATCATCAGTAACATCAGATTGAAAAACCTTTGAATTGTTACACAAACAAACCAAAAAGTTCTGCCTTCCTCTTGGAGGGCAGGGCAAAATAGATAATGTTGTGGATGTGTTAGTATGTGGGTGATGTAAACTTCAAGCAGGATTATTTGCCAACTTTCACCCTCATTACATAGATCAATCAATGTAATTTGCAAACTGCATATGTACCTGACAGTTTGGCTGTATAGTATTGATGGGAAGAAATATTTTTAATGTGTACTGTAAA
>JAEANM010015692.1:0-13538 GCA_017656035.1 Myanophis thanlyinensis
CTGCGTTCTGAACCAGCTGCAGCCTCCGGATGCTCTTCAAGGGGAGCCCCATGTAGAGAGCATTGGCGTAGTCCAGATGGGAAGTCACAAGGGCAGAAGTGACTGTGTGAAGAGCGTCCCGATCCAGAAAGGGGTGCAACTGGATGATCTGGCGGACCTGATAGAAGGCCCCCCTGGAGACAGCTGCAATGTGATCTTCTAATGACAGCCGTACATCCAGGAAGACCCCCAAGTTGCGAGCCCTTTCCGTGGGGGATAAGATCTCCCCCCCCCCCATGGCCAGCGATAACTCCAGCTGGCTGAATCTGGGCACAGGAAACCACAGCCACTAGGTCTTGGTAGGGTTGAGCTGGAGCCTGTTCAAACGCATCCAATTCCGCACGGCCTCCAGGCAACGGCCCATCACTTCGACGGCTTCGTTGGGGTGGTTCAGGGTGGAAATATACAGCTGAGTATCATCTGCATACTGATGAAAACTCACCTCGAAACCACGGATGATATCCCTCAGCGGCTTCATATAGATGTTGAACAGGAGGGGCAAGAGCACTGACTCCTGAGGCACCCCACAGGTAAAGACTACTTACCATTAATGTTTTTACTTATTTTCACCACTTACCAACAAAATTGGCTAATACTGCTGCCGAAAAGCCCTGCTCAAAAATTTTGACAAAGAAATCAAAGGACGTGTAATGTTACCTTTTCAGTTGATTTTGCTGCTCCAAATTTTGGCTGTCACACTACATATGGAAAAAATGAGTTCCAGCTGCCCAAGCCAAAAAAGCTTCATTCTGATTTGATCTTTCAAAAGATTTAGGATTATGCAGTATTTATAAGGCAACTTCATGAACTCCCAGAAGATATCCATGCAACCAAATCTTCATTTACACAGGTGTATTTCTGAGCCTGCATATACTTTAAATCATCCTCAAAGAGCCATGGAATGCAAGTTAATCAAAGTTAAAGGCAGAAAAATTAAAATAATCCCGGCTTGTGATGTAATATTGCCATGTAACAATTTGGTATGTTTTTACTATGAACACTGTAAAAACAAGGCCACCAATTCTATTTCCATCTTAAATGAGGTGGTTTTCATTTAGCAACCACAAGTAACAATTCAGCGGTTAAGTGGTTGCTAAGAGGCTTTATTCACGATTTTACACAGGACAAAGCATACAATATGACTGCAATGGCAAACAACTGACTCAGAGAGAGAGATGCTGTAAATGTGGTAAATGCAGATACTGGTTGCAAAACTTTTTCATCACCATTGTGACTGCAAATGGTTGCTATCAAGCCGGTCTCTAAGGGAGGACTACCCATACATTCAACAGCAATAGTAGGAAAATGGTAGCAATAGTAAGGTAAAGTTCCCCTCTCGCATATACATGCTAGTCGTTCCCAACTCTAGGGGGCATGCTCATCTCCGTTTCTCAGCCAAAGAGCCAGCACTGTCTTGATGACGATTTTGTGGTCATGTGGCCAGCACGACTACATGCCAAAAGCGCATGGAACACTGTTACCTTCCCACCAAGGGTAGTTCCTATTGTTCTACGTGCATTTTTACATGCTTTCGAACTGCTAGATTGGCAGAAGCTGGGGCAAGTAACTGGAGCCCACTCCATTACGCAGTGCTAGGGATTCAAACTGCCGAACTGCTGACCTTTCTTATTGACAAGCTCAGCGTCTTAGCCACTGAGCCACCACGTCCCCACGGCACTAGTAGGAAAAGTAAAACACATCATTCCAAATGACTTCATCCCATTCAGATTAAAGCTCCTCCTTCTAAACCTTCTGTATCCTCAGATCCAAAGAAAGTCTCAAATAATAAACACCACTGCCACATTTTAGATGAAAAACAATACAAACCTGAAATAAAGGTTAAAACGGATAGTTTCTGTACCTATAGGAGGTCACCGGCATATAAATTTAATGAATAAGAAAAATAGCTAAGATAAAAGTCAACCTTTTTCTTTTCCAGATGCAGCAGGTGGTGCTGTAAATTCCACTAAAGGCCTGTCTAATATTTACCTGGCACATCTTGCACAGATGTTAAGGGTGACTTTGGCTTGTGGTTCAGTTGTATGTGAACTTCGAGTTTGGTTAAACTTGCTTCCGGTAGACACCACACTGGTTACCCCTTCCATTCTTAAATCATCAAGATCTTCTGTAAAGGAGATGACTTTTTTAAAATAAAAGTAGTTAAGCACTTAAATAATATAATGTATTCATAATGTGGAATCTGGACAAAAGAGACAATGGGAAACTATTGTTGACTCGGTGCTGCTGATTGTTTCCTGAGTGCCGCAGATCACACACGTTGCCCACTGATTATGATCTGACAGTTGTTTCTGTCTGACCTTGATGAGCAAGGAAGAATGTAAGAAACCCAGATTCTGGAGGACAAACAAACAATGCAGTTTGGCAGGGGGGAGCATTTAAGATCCTTCACTTAAGTTACCTTCCCATTCTTTTTAGGATTGCAAAGGTAATCAGAACTAAAAACAACCAAAGAATTCCCATCCTTCAACCAGTCCAGTTTGTTGTGTGTGTGTGTGTATGTGTGTGTGTAGACAAAATAAACATCAAGCTCAATTGAGATAATAAAGATCCAATCTATATTTTAACCACTTGAGATTAAAGAAGCAGCAAGAGATTGATCTTTGAGTCTAGCGACAAAAAACTACTAGAAAATTTTCAAAAAGTAAAAACCCAGATTTTTTCTGCTTATAGAAAATGATGGCTAGATATGAACAATATCAAAACAGTAATTCCTGCTATGATTCCCTTTAATTTGGAAAAAAAAACTCTGTATACACTCAAATGAAATTCATGATCACAGCAAATAATCAGAGATGCCTAGGCTAATAAGAAACTCCATTTAAGTATTTGGAGGTTGATGCTTGATTAAGAAATTAGTTCTTTGATCAGCCCTCTTAAAATAGGCTTTGGTAATATATGTCTCTATGAATTTTTTATGAGTTTCAATTTGCGTAATCTATTTAAAATGCTCTATACATTTTTATATTCTTACAATGTATGCTAAGATTTAAAACATAAAATTCTACACCCTTTCCTTTCCTTTGCCAATTCTTTAAAACATAGAATAAGAGACTATTTCTGATATGGAAGTGTTATTTACAGAATATATTATCTTCACTCAGCAAATCTTGGGATAACAATCTCAAACATATTTCAGTAAGATTTCAATTTCATGAGAAAAGTCTAAGCCTGCACCATATCTTTCAACAAAAGATTATAGGAGGCAAAAAACACTGAAAAATACGGTATATTTTTAGAAACACAAATACCACTATCATGTCAGATTATAAAATCTTTTCTCTAAATTATTCTGCTTTTGAAAACCAATCTACAGTAATAGGCTTAAGACTTCAGCCTATTGCTTAATATGTTTTTCTTCAAAACATTTCCTTCATAACATATATCCAGATGTAATATATTTTAAGAAATTGTTGCCAATATACTCAAATTATTGAATTAATTTCTTTCACTGTATTTTTTTAAAAATATATCTAAGTAAACTGGAAGTATTTACAGTGTAAATCAAATTTGCCATTGTAAATTTTTTATGTCCTCATAATTTAAATAAAGCAGTACGTGTAGAGTCAGCTTTTGCCAATTTGCTAAGTAATCTGGAAATATATATAATTTTCCACTTAAAATGATAAAATATGGCAAATAATATATGATTTGTAAATATAATACTGCCCCATTTACATCAATTCTAAAAGGCTTTAATATTTTCAACTGAAAGATTAATAATTCATACCACAGTCGAACTCACCTCACAGGATTGTTGTTGTGGGGAAAATAAGAGGGGAAGACATGTTGTATATGTTCACTACCTTGAGTTATTTATAAAAATAATAAAGGCAGGAAATAAATAAAATAAAATAAAATTACTGGAAACTGGCTAAAATTCACACCACAATATTTGTGTACGAAAACCAAATGTTAGATTATATAGACGTTTTTTAAATAATAGTTTTATTCGTTTATAATGTAGCATGCAATGAAAATGCAAAAGTAAATAATAGGAAAAATAGGGAAAGAAAAAGGGAAAAGTGGGGGGAGAAAAGGGGAAAAAGAAATAAAAGGCATTGACTTCTGACTCCCTTTGGTGCAGTAGAATAAGTTATTAACATCAAACCTTAATGTTTTACTTTTACATAATAGTTTCCAAGTAGAAATAAAAGTATTTGTATTTTTTTTCTTTGATCAAAGCAGTCAATTTAGCTATGTCTGCTAACTCCATCACGTTTTGCAGCCATTCGTCCATTTTGGGAGTTGAGGTGACCTTCCATTTCTGTGCGTAGTCTTGCTGCTGTCAACATGTATAACATCAAAGTTCCAATTTTTTGATTATATTGACATGTTTTAAGAGAGATTTTTCATTGCTACACAAGTTGGTTGCTAAGTGAGTTGGGCCCCATGACTGTGGGGATATTGCAACAGTTGTAAGTGTGACAACCAATAGTAGGTCATTTTTTTCAGTGTTGTAACTTTGAATGGTTAGTAATGAATGGTTGTAAATCGAGGACTACTTGAATCTCAAACAGCCTTTAAGGGTCCAGATTCAAAACAATTTTATAATGAACCCTGGAGCTGATTATCAAGAAAAATTAGCTCTAAACCTATTGGTGGATTGTGTATGGTAATTCAGAATTTACCTTAAAATTCTGATTATTGAACTATAAGTTCACATAGTGAACACTCTAAGTATCACAGAGGCCCATGGAAGCATGAAGAGTGGTAATTCTCACTTTAACTATTTCACAGATCTGGAACCCAAATTTTAATTTAATGTCAACATTTATTCTTTTTCCTTCATCAAAGATAACAAAAATGCATAAGTGATACTGAAGTCATTTATCTATTGCAAAGAATAAATTAACTAGAAATAGGCATATGAGTTGATGGAAGTTGGCCAATATATAATGTGATAAAATATAAAAGACAAAAATACAAACAAATGTGTCAACATAATTGTGGATGTTCAATTTAATTTAATTTAATTTAAAAATTTATATACCGCCCCCTCTCTCAAGGGACTCGAGGCGGTGCACAGCAGATAAAAAATATACATACATAACAATCTAAAAAGCCAATTAAAATAATTATATAAAGCTGATAATTTAAAATTAGATTAATTTAGTATTAAAATCAACAATTAAAATGAATTAAATTTAAATTTTAAAATTACAACTAACTTAAATTAAAATTTGACCCTGAGGTATCAGGCCAGGCCAGCTAGCTGGAAGAGATGGGTTTTTAATGCACGTAGGAAGGCTCGGAGGTCAGTAATGGTCCGAATCTCAGGGGGGAGTTCGTTCCATAATAAAGCATGTTTATTATGTTTAATAAAGCATAATTTAGAAACCAGGATGAATTTTGCTATACCAGATATTATCAGATATCAGGTATTATAAGATATAGAATTCAAATACAATGGAAGAATCAAGACAAAAATGTTACAATTGAATATTATAGGAGTTTATTTGGACCTACAACAAAGAGCTATTTCTTGATATCAAGTGGCATCTACATAATCTTTTTTATGGTATCAGCAATTATTTTAATAAAATTTGCAACTGAAAACATTTATCATTTGTGAGATTTCTCAGTTATTTTATTTTAATGGAATGAAAATTCTTGTCTTGATATCTTTCAATACATTGCATTTCAATTATTAAACATTTTGAATTGGTATAGTTTATTCTTTTTAGTGCAGTCAACTTTTCTTTTAAGAAAAACACTTTTTAATATGTCAATTGCAAGCAATTATACATAATTAATTATATTTATCTCTGGTAAAATATGAAATAATCCACTCTAGTTATTTTCTGAATGTTTGGAAAGTATTTTATTTTTTAAAATCAAATCAAATTCATCTTTGTATCCACAGACTCTAAGTCACTTTTTATCTTCTTCATACAAACATTTTATATTAAAGCTTTCTACATTTTCTTTTTGATTCTATCCGAATACATAAGAAAACACATTAGTGCCCTCAAGTGGCAACAACTAGACAGAAATAATATTTCTGTATCAAAATTTCTAAAGACATTGTTGTGCTAGTTCTGGCAGAAAGGGAGGGTGGGTGGGAGGAAGGAAGGAAGAAAGGAAGGAAATGTGTGAGAGAGGGAAACGTGGTACATTTAATGTCAATCAGTTTTACCATATCAAAAACTTCTTATCCATGTCTAACAGAAATAAATTCTGAATACAGAGATTTTATAAGTACATGCTGTTGGGGAAAGTGGTGAGAACAGAAGTATTTTGAGATCAGGTCAAAGAGAAGCAAAATAGCTTACAAAATGATCCTAAATAAAGTCATGGTATGTGTTCTTGTCAGTCTGATGCAGCAAAATCAATAAAGAATTCTGTAGTCCACAATGCTTAGCAACTCTCTTATCTCACAAGATTTATAGTACTTAGATAGCTTAAATTTATCTCATGGTCTGAAGGCAAAAGAAATGGGAATGAGGAAAAACGGTTACTTTAGAGATGATCAAACATGAAACCATTGTAATACGTGACAAGAAGCTCTCAACCTTAAGTAACTAATGACTAATATTTCAGGGTATCTTAGTCCACATCTGAACCATGAAAAATGTATTGAACCTTCTGATTAATTTCTGTTATTCCATTTCAATACTCAAACAGTTATTATAATTCTTTTCTCAAGTATTTGTTCTTTGGTGAAAGTCTTGTAGGTTTTTTTAAAAAATCCTCTAATGCTTTCAGGATACAGCCATTTTCAATGTTCAGACTGTGTGAGTTTGTATTTTTGCCAATATATCTAATGTAAAGTATAATGCAACATTGTTGATTGAAGATGGCACATTTTTTACATTGGAGGAGAAACAAATGTATAGTCCCCTAATATTGTTGAGAATATGGGGCCAGAACAGCTTTCTGTATTTGTACCATTATGACACAATCTGTTATCTATACAGTTTACAACATAAGCCAGAGAATGAAAGAGGAGTATTAGCTGGGAATTGACAGTGTAGTGACAAGAAGAAGCAGACTTCTGTTGTCTTCTCAGTCTGTCTTGTACAATATTTCTGTGGATCTATGTAGCTTTATTGATATATTTTAGTTATTCATTTAGTTTACTGAGTTAGATAAATGCCTGGTTTAAATTTTCATTTGTGTGTCTTAGATCTGAATAGATGTTATATTGTAGGCTTAATTGTGCAGGGTGGATTATGTGATAGGCTTTCGATTGAAGCTGGAGGAAGTAAGCAGTAATAGATGTAGGTCTGCCACGACTTGTTATATACTTGGTATGGAGTATAAATATATCTGGGTCAGTTTAATAAATGTAATTCAATATAACCACATTTATGGACAGTCAGTAGACGTAAATGAATAATCTAAGGATCTTCACTTCCACAGATGATGGTCTTAACTTTTCTCTAGCACTTGTTCTGTATTGTGTAAGTTTCTTCATAAATCACAGCTTTAAAGTCCAATTTTTACCAATCATTTTCCCTGGCAGAAATAAGAATGTCAATGCCATCTGTTGGAGATTGTAGCCTCTCTTTGCATCTACTTGTTTTTGATTATTGGAGAAAATGTCAAAAAGTAGATGTGAAGGTTTTTTTATGTAGTCTCTTGGGCCCTGTTTCTCTTCTGGCCTATTCTTAGTTGAGAGAGTCTACTTTTAGGAGACAAGTAGGAGTTCTTGTTTTTCTGTCTCTAAATATGTAGTTAGTTACAAGTGAGGCTTTCTATCTTAATAAATTCAGTGTTTCAAATATAATAAATATCTGTTTGTTGAATTAAACCTATAATCTGCATGAAAGGTAATATATTGTGAATATTTTCTTTTCTCTTTAAAGACAGTTTCTTTTATTTAATTACTCAAGAGCTTTTTCGTTCTCTGAATACACTCAAAAGCATCTTCTATAACAAGGGCTGCTGAATGTAAACATCTAGCACCAAATTGCTATTTTTTCTTCTATCTGAAATAAGCATGGAAGCTGAATTCCTGTATTAATTGCCCAGCAACTCTTCTAGACTTTTCCTGTCCCCAAAGTGGCTTGTGCATTTATGAATGATGTATATTTTAAACTCAAGCCAAGTAGATCTTCCCATGTTTAGAGAGGAAAATAAAATGAAATCTCCAAAGCAATTAGAGCCTATTATATAGATATGCCAATAAAGAATGGACAAACACACAAAACAAACCATTTTTCTGAAAATATTAAGGCATAAGAAGAAACCTCCCAAAGTAGCTAATGCTTATAGTTTAATTAGATAATGACAAAAAATAAACACTTATCTCAGAAAAAATACTTAAGTGCATCCTAGTGAATCTTACTGTTGTTTTAAAAAATCTCAGGATTATGCCACAACAGTAGGGAAAATGGAAATTATCTCAATAAAACCTCATTTATAGAGCTGGACTACTGGGAATTCAGTTTAAGTCAAGAACATTATTTAGACGTTTTTATCCAACATAAATCACTGTGGTATTATAGAAAATGGACTCCATTTATTTGGAAGGAGCGGTCCCAGATAGAGCCAACGTAAGCTTTTTAAAATAGGGCTTGTTTGGAAATGTAAACATATCTGAACCAACTACAGCCAAAAGCCCCATTAAGGTAATGGGAAACTATCTTTCCAATGCTATTACAGAATCTGCCTTATTAAAACCCTGATCTTCGAAGTGCTACATTGGCACAAGCCCCATTCATTTTGAAAAAGTTCTGCTTCAGAAGGATTTTCCAGAAGTAGCAGCAGATTGCCTGATGATTAATAAGTGCCAGATCTTATATATTCACTGTGGAATTAGAGAAACATCTGAGAAGTGCTGGGCTTGAGGGAGGAATAAGCATATTTCCTCACTCTCATTATCTGCTTGGGGAAAATTTACCCTTTGTTGTCATTCTCAATTGAAAACCACATAATAAAAGATTAGGTTATCTCTGAATTCTGCATTCTGTTTAACCTAGCTGTTGTTAGTATTTAATAAATCACACTTCATTCCAGGTAGTAAATCAACCTCATAATTATTCATTATATAGAAACTGTCTGCGTATTGACCAAAAGTCTGCAGTGTGTTTGATGGAAGAATGGCAAAAGGTAATTGACGGGAGCTAAAGACAGCGAAAAATCTCAGAATGAGAGCAGTGAAAAATAGTCTAGCAAAGGCCCTGTACATAACAAAGACATTGAAAAGAAATATTTAGGTAGCAGTGCCTAACCTATGACATTCAGCCCTACAGCTCTGGGTTATTCTGTCTGATGGCTATCCTAACTCAAAATTCTGGGGATTTATTATAATTATGCCATATTATATATATTTCAAATTCAAATTCAAATTTTATTGGTCACATGCACAGTCATGCGTGGTATGATATGCAGTGAAATGGCTTACGCAACCATTCATAACCACAGGTAAGTTAAGGCAGAATGGGAGGGTAGGATAGGAATTAGGTTAGGAATAAGTTGGGGATAGTTGGGAAGGTGGGTACATCGTGTATATGTAGAAACAATCGTGGTTCCATTCTATTTAGTATGAATGTATAAATTACTTTATCTAGAATCAGGCACAATTCAATAGAAGAAAAAATAAATTACCTGAATCAAAGTGACTCTTAAGTGTGTACAAAAGCAATAGTTGCTCTCAATGCAATGCTTCAGGAAGGCCACGAGAGTAGAAGCTATCCTCTCAAGAAGCAAGTTAATCCTGAGCTGGAGACCCCTTTGGGGGCTGTTTTCCTGTACTAGCTCTTCACAGGTGGTGTGTTAGTTTCTAGGTGGCCTTCAAGGAAAACTCATATAAAGCAAATCACAATTCACAAGGGTAAAAAGTTACTTTTTCAGTGCCTCCTGTTCTAGGCTGTAACTGAAGCATCCATTCTTTCTATCCTGCTTCTTCAAAATCCAATTTTCACTTCCACAAATTATCACAGGGAACACTATTTGTGATCTTGTTGATTTAGACACATAACAGTATCTGATCTCCCCCCCCCCCCCATAATCCTATCAGAATTTGCCTTCCTGTTATGTGTCTCCATTATTCTATGTCTTGCATACTGGAACAACTGAGAACAAGCATTGATCTTCTAAGTAACATTAGTTCGTATCCTGCCTTTCAACCTTTTCTTCTCTTTCCTTATTCCTTCAATCTCTTATCACAGTATTTAGTTCTCTGACCACTGCCATTATTTGAAAATTTTCCATATTGTCTGAGTCCTCCTTAAAGTATAATGCCAAACCCAAAATAAAGTGGAAAAATTATTTCTCGTAACTTGGAAATAATAGTTTGGATAATATGGTCTATAACTGTGTTTGCTTTTTTATATTTACATTACACTTGAGTCACATTTCTATATTTATTGTGTTATCAAATTGTTTTGAAATGTACTTCTATCATGTAAGGTATTAGTTATCTCATCGAATCTTATATCATCTGCAAATTTGAGAAGCATTCCTTCCACCTCTTCAACTAAGTTATACTAAAAATGTTGATGAGTAGAGTTACCCCTAAGGTACTTCACTTAATATTCTACTCTACTAATGAGAAAATACTAATAACATTTTTAAGCACAACTTTCAAGCAAGTGATTTATATCCTTCTATCCAAACCACAGTTAATTTTCTAATCAGAAATCCATATACTGCTTAATCAAATACTTTAAGCAAAAATATATTGCATCTAATGTACTTCTATAATCTAAAATAAGGGAACTGCCTAATCAAAGAATAAGATTAATCTGGTTAAAATGTTTCTTGACAAATTCTTGCTGACTTATAGTAATCATCATATTGTTTTAATAATCCTTAAAATAAATTGTTTTAAGATCCGTTTATAATCTTCACAAGTATTAATAATACATTGACCAGTTTGCAGTTTGTTAGATCCACCTGTGTTCCTGTTTTTAAGGAAAACAACATTATTTCCTCCTCTTATTATCTGACACTTCACCTTCTATCTATACCTTTAAATACATAACATATAAAGATTCAATTAGACTATTTCCAAATTTCTTCATTATCTTAAATGTAATTCATCGGATTCTGGAGATGTAAACATTCAAAGTAAATTGATATTCCCTGATTATAATCATCAATCTCCAGATTTATTCTTGCTCCTTAATAATTTCTTGATAGAATAAGTATCCAACTTTTCACAGAAGACTGAGCTAAAATAGGAGTTTGCCTTAAGAAATAATATTAGGCTTTTATATTCATTTTCCACTAATTTTCTCTTCTCCCGCAACTAAACATTCCTTATCAGTTTGCATGAAGAATGATTCATTATGTTATATTTTACTATATCCTCTCCAATGAGAAATATGCTAACAAATAAATTATGAATTTTTGGAAAAATTATGCTGGACAGAGTTTGTCTTGCAACAGATGTTGGGATAATTAAAATCTTATATCACTATCAGTTCTACTGATTCAAATCCTCTATCACCATTACTTTTTTCTCCTCACTAATCTTTATTTTTACATTGATTTTCTAAAATACAGTTATTTCAAAAAACAATTACAAATCCAGGTAATCCTTAAATTATGACTTGAGCTCAGAACTATAGTCAAAAGTCATTGTAATTCAAGGCATCCATATGATTGGAAATGACTTTCTGGCCTTTTTCATGGCAGTCATTAAGTGAACACCTCAGTTGTTAAGCAAACCCACTGATCTGAATGGGTGTTTCTTGCGAGAAACCAGCAAAAAATGCTGGAAGCAGGCCAAAAGCATCCCAAATTGCAGTCACATGTATTTTTTGTAACAAAGTTTTTAAAAGTACGGTACATGTTATGAAAAGCAAACAAGCAACTTCACATACTAGAGAAACAAAAGAAAATATTTCAAATAATGACAAAAATGGATTGGGGAGAAATATATAAACAGTAATTAAACATATTACTGGTCTCATTTCCAGAAGTTTAATAACATACTGCAAGGAAGTGAAATTGAAAATTGGTTGACAATCTGAAGCTATATGGAACAACACCATCTGAAATAGAATCATTGCTCATTACTGTCTGTATACACAGCCAAGATATTGCAATGGAGTTTGGACTAAACAAATAGAACAGCAATTTTCATTTAGAGTTATATACCACTCCATGGTGCTTTGCAGGCCTCTCTTAGCAGTTTACAGAGTCACCATATTGCCCCCAACCATTTGTTCTCAATTTACTGACCTCGGAAGGATGGAAAGCTGAGTCAACCCTCATGGGACTCGAACTGCCAAACTGGTGGCAGCAGAAGTAGCTTGCAGTACTGAATTCTAACCACTGCACCACCATGGCTCAAAGGTGCCGTCCTCATTATTACACAGGAAATATAGTGAAAACTGAAGGAATCAAGTTGCCCTTTGGAAATAACATCAAGAGTCTGGATGAAGAAGATCGATACAAATACCTTGGCATCCTTCAGGCTAAAGTCAAGAAGAAGGTTAGAACTGAATATATCATGATAGTAAAGATCTTAAAGTCCAATCCCAGTGGTAGGCATCAAGCCAATTAACACCTGGACAATTCCAACCATTAGATACACAGCAGAAATAGTGGATTGGTGTCAAGCAGAATTAAAAGCCCTGGTAGAAAGTCAGAAAAATAATGACAGTGAGGTGGAATGCTGGGAGTACACCAAAAGAAGAAAAAAGGGCATTAAAATTTGGAAGACTATCTGAAGGACAGTGAAGAAGATACACTGAAGCAAGAATATCATGAAGACAATATTTAGGCAACTTAATGGAAGTTCTAAATTTTATGTCAAGTATTAGCAGCAGTCTAAATATCATAAAATTAAAAAAGAGATTTGTAGTAGATTAAATCCTATTACTCCTGGTATAGGGTTTCCTGCCTAAGCAGTAGGTTGGACTCGAATACCTCCAAGGTCCCTTCCAACTCTCTTATTTTGTTCTGTTCTGCTCTCTCCCTGTATTGTGAAACTCCAGACACATAATTTTCATAATTTCCACCAATAAAGAATGGAAATAAAATGGAATTGCTTTCACCAATATTTCAACTCAATGCTACATTGATAGTTGCATTTGCATAATAAATCTACTCATTAGTATGCAATTAATTGAATCAGCAGCTTTGTATGGTTTTAAATTCTTTTAAATATTCTCTCTGCATATAATGGAGTAAGAAATTGTGTGGCTGGGAGAGTATAGTTAACAAAGTGCTCATAAATCTGTTGATTTTAGCATCTACACCCCAGAAAATAAATGAATATTTGAACACAGGTGAGGCTTGAATTTTCTGTCATCTCTCTGCTTTATTTATATAACCAAACCCTAAATCTGGTTTAGGATTTAGGTTTAGACTAAAAAACAACAACCATGCCATAGAACAGGGGTGTCAAACTGGATTTTTTTGAGGGCCAGATTAGCATTATTGTTCTCCATAGACTGGCCACCGGGGATGGAAGAGACTAGACCAGGGGACGGGAATGTATTAAGAATTTCATCTGGCTCGCAGAAAAAACATAATATATTCTCACTTTTTAATCTATCCATCGATAGAGAGAGGGGTTT
>JAEANM010015693.1:0-13538 GCA_017656035.1 Myanophis thanlyinensis
CCAAAGTCTTGTTCTTTTCTTGAATTCCCATCCCCCTCCTTCCAGTTTTCCCTTGCACCTTTATTTGTTGGAATTTTAAAAAAAATTAAATTGTTTATAAAGATGTAGGCGTATCATAGTTTGATATTCCAGTTAGAGGTGGGACCTCTTGGCACAACTAAATGGAAAAGTTTGTTTGGCTCCTGTGGGTGTTTCCTGAGAAAGGATATTTTCTCTCCCCGACCTCCCTCCTCTGGGGCTGTTGCTAGTTTGCCCTGAGAAACAGCAGTTTTCACACCCTAGTTATTATGGTCGTATTGTATTATAACAACATTATTTACATTTTAAATAATTCTCTGAGTCAAAAAGGTTCCCGACCCCTGATTTAAAATTTAGTTTTTTATCCTGAAACTTCTCTCTTAAAATTAAGGTGCGTTTTATACGCCAGTGCGCGTTATACTCCGATAAATATGGTACTTCTTAGCAAATGCTTTTCTCAAATTTTTGATTTATCTTATTCATATCCTATATTACTGTCATGTTTTCTTCAAGGGAGTTAGTAATATACATGATTACTCCTCTTTCATTTTATCCTATCACATTAGTTAAGTTGATCAAGTGCAACTAGTATGCTCATCCAACTGCAAGCTCCAGGACCAAAGGAATATTCATGCCTTACAAAAGACTTTAAAAATACCAAAAAGGTCAGGATCGAATGAATCTCAAAATCTAACTCTTAACTGTAGCACAACTTCCTATAAGAAGAAACAAGTGTAATATCCCTGGTCTACTGTGTTGGTGTAGAGATAAAGTAAATGGTCATTACCCATTACCTAGGTAAAGTGGGATGAAGTCAGTAAAATAATATTTGGAAGCAGGTTGAGCAAATGCTTCCCAGATTCAGTGAAGTAAAAGAAGGGAGGGCACAGCATAATCAAAGATTTACAACACTTTGTTATTATACCTTATTTAAATAAAGAATAGTTCTAGTCTTCCTGTCGATGTTCTGGTCTTTTTTACAAGTATTCCTCAAGTTATGGCAGTTCAATTAGTAATCATTCAAAATTACAATTCCTCCAAAAACAATATGACCCAGTCCCAAAGTTATGTATATTGCAGCACTACAGTGCTCATTCTCCTTTATGACCAATTGCACAGATGTGCAATATGCTTTCTGCTTATTTTGCTCCCATCCTGTCCCGCTAGGTCTCCACAGCCAATTCGGAGCTTGTTTCCTTTGTTTCATCAGGTTGAACTGCAAGTTCCAAATTAATTGGCTGCCTCCACACTCCAATCCCTGAAGCTCCTCATTCAAACCAGCCAGCCAGCAGCAAGCAGGAGACTGCTGCAGCTGCACCCAGGCTGAACCTTAATGGAGCAGGACACTGGCCTCATGGCAGAAAAGCCACATGGTAGAAAAGCCGAAGTCAGATGCTAGCGAAATTGTTTTCCTTCATATTCTTACAGCTTCACCAGTATCTGCCATGTGGGTCAGCCTCTGGAACTCTGGAAATCTTTGAAAAGCAGGGTGGATTTGATTTAAATCAAATCAATTTAAATCATTAGAAAAAACCATATGATTTATGATTTAAATCATAATTTTTAAAGAGCAACTCTCATCTCTGTCCTGCAGTGGCTCCTCCTCTGACCTGCTGTTGACTCACTGATAGTCCAAATATTGCTTCGTGCTATGTAACTAAGCTCCATTTCATGCTGAATAAACTAAATTATTAATATATCTTAAACAGAAAACTACATTTAGATAGATTTCTACTCCAAAAGCATTTTATTAAAATAAATTTGATTTAAAAAATTGATTTTATTCACCTTGTTGAAAAATAAATAAGCTATTGGAAATGGGGTGAGGAGAAGCAAGTGAAATCTGGGAGACTAGCAAAGTAGGCCCAGTTGCTGTGGAGACCTGGCAGGGCAGGATAGGGGGAGAAATAATTATGGGGATCCCAAAGGGATTGTAAGTGAGCATGAGATATCTCGGTGGGGGGGAAAGTCTTGGGTGGTCAGAAGCAGGTGGCCTGTTCCAGCACTAGGTCCCCAATGGTCTTTCCCATCCTGAGATACCTCGTTTGCACTTAATAACTTGCATATTTGATTAGCAAATGTATTGGGTAAAGCAGGAAAGGATCACGTTCATTTAACATGATCCAATCGATGAATCCTCAGGTTATGAATGTAATTGGCAGGCTTTATTACATTTATAACTCAAGTATTACCTGTACGAAGTGGATCTGATGGTGCTAAAATATCTACTAATCTTTCACCACATTTATTTGCTTTGTTATTTTTAGGAAAAAGTCCCACTCTTTGAATTTCCCGCACCCTTCCCTCCACCTTTCCTCTATTAGACAGCAGGAAGAGAGAGAGTAAGATGGACCTAGTGGATGACAGATTGAGTCTGATTCACTGCTTGAGTATTGAGATAATTCATGCTAATTAGTAAGTACTGAAGTCATATGCTGTTACTGTAACTCTGAATTTTCTGAGTATCAACTTGTTCACTATGAGCCTGTTTCCTGTTATTTTGCTACATTATTGGATACATTCTAAAATGTATTTGTTCTAAACCAGTGATGCCCACACTTTTTTGGCTTGTGAGCTACCTATAAAATAACCAAGTCAAAACAAAATACAAAACTTAGGCGAGCATGACCTCCAGATCGATCTGGAGCTCTGTTACCGGCTACAGAGGTCTTCAGGAAAGGCTTGCCAGCTGCAGAAGAAATGGGCCCGAGATGTGCTCTAAGTATCTGAAGGTAAGTAGTAGGGCAGCTCCACCCTCACCCCTATCCCCTGCCTCTGGGAAGCAAAAATAAGCAGTTGCCATGAAATCTACCTGTATTACCTTTGCAATCGACCGATAGATCACGATCGACGTATTGGGCAGGCCTGTTCTAAACTGTTTTTCTCATCTCAGCTATTCTGGTATGGCATTTTAAGTGTAGTATAGGGTGACCAACCGTCCTCTTTTGCCCGGACATGTCCTCTTTTTACGTCCAGTCCGGGGCGTCTGGGCAGGTTTTATAAATTTTATAAATTTACCCGGACGCCCCGGACTTTATGTAAAAGTGGCGATGTCATGTCTGGGCAAATGGAGAAAAGCGAGAGGCTCCAGCAAGAGTGCAATCAAAAATCCAGCAAGAGTGCAATCGAATGCGGTCGATTTCTGGCGAAGGGAAGCCAGCCCCCCCGCTGCCCGCCGCCGCTGCCCCCCATCACCCTGCCGCTGCCCCGCCCCCTGTTGCTCCACCCCATCGCCCCCCCCACTGCCCCCCCACCCCACCGCCACCCCGTCTTCTTTTTTGGCTATCAAATATGGTCACCCTAGTGTAGCTTTCTCCATGATTATTGTCTTGATCTATTTTTCTGAAGTGTACTGTTCTCAAACACATTGGATTATTTAAAACAAAATAGTTTTATGACATTTCTTATTTTTAAATTGTTTCTAGAACATAGTGATATATCTGTTGAAGATATCAAGTTTGAACTGCTAGTTATGTGGATTTTAAATCCTACTTTAGTTTATATCTTAATTATAAAACATTTTATGCAATATTATTGGTAGATGTACAGTATGTCAGTCATATTTTTCCCATGCCACAATCTGTGTTAATGATAAACTTTTGAAATATGTCCGTTCTTTGTTTGCATTTTGATATAAGCATTTGTTTTTGTTTTCCCTTTACATGCAGTAATTTAAAAGATTAAGCCAACTCTTTATCTGTTCTCTGTGGGAACATTTTGTGTCTTTCTATAATATAGCTATTAGAGGACTAAATGGATTCATGTGACCAGAGGTTGTCTTGATTGGGTTAGAATTAAATACATCCTTTCAAGCCAAACAATCTCCCCCCAAAGTTACATAGTCTTTTGTGCTTGTTGGCTCAATTGCTGGATTTAATGATTAGATGGATGAATTGAGACTTGTGGGAATTTAAATCAAAACTAGGCTTTCCCACTCTTAAAGTGGGAAAGAGGATGTTTTGATTATAGGGTTTAATGGTGGTAAAGGAAAGCTTATAGAATTGTTTCTGATTACTGGCAGGCTCATATCCAAAAATTTTAAGTGTGTAATCCAATTAAAAATCTGTAGTGGTATACTCATAAGTTAACAATCCTTTTAACGATTACAATTTTTATCATCACATAATATTTATAACACTAATGCAGGGCTACTAGCAGCATTGTTGTATAATAAGAGAATATTGATATAAATCTTGCTAGGCAAGCAAGATGGCAGCATCTAACTCACCTTGAATGATCTTTAAGACTAAGCAGAGTCAGTTTTTGTGCTGTGATAAGAGACTTAAAAAAAATAAGAGGTTAGATTGGATTAAAAAAAAAAGTGGCAGAAATTTTCAAAACAAAAATGATTGCTCAGGGCTCATATTTACCTCTTGAACTGCAGGTTCTACACCACTGCTGTATACCTAAACCCCAGGATTAACAAAACCGAAAGTTAGGTTACCTTAGAGAATTGTAACAATTAAAATATTCACTTATTTAAACTAAGTGGGGAGAGGGGAAGAAAAGTGGTGTCTAGGGTGAACAGAATCGTTTAACAGAGGTTTAAAACATACTACAATTGGTGCTTCCTAGTGGTCACCAGAGAAATTCCATATTTTCAATTATTTTCATTTATAAGCTATAATATCTTTTCAACAATTGTCCAAATCTGCATTTGGAAAGAGTTAATTATTTGTTGAGTATTTTTTGTGGTAGCAAGATGACCCTGAACTTAGTTATATAGCTAATGTTTTGAACTTGGCTCCATAGCTAATACATTGTTAGTATATTTGATATATTAGATATGTATCTTTTATTCAGGAGCTAAAAGTGGCACCAACTGTAGTGTGTTTTGAATGAATTATATGTATGGCTGGCCAGTCAGCATAATTAATAGCTGCAGTTTCTGAATTATGCACAAAAATAATTGCATAAAATGCTCTTCTGCAACTGCAAACACAGTATCAGAATGATATGCTGTCACTATCTAGGAAAGACCATATTTGGTATACTAAAATGAAGCTACTATTAAATGTTCCTGCAAAAATCACTTGTAACTCTAATGACAGTAATGAACTCTGGCTCACTGCCAAATAACTTACCTATTTTTTTTCTAAGGGAACCAAGGTAGACCAGAAATCAATGGCCTTCTTTGCTTTAGATATCACAAGGAAAGAGCTAGATGTTTTCTGTGTATATCCTTGTCCTTAAAAACTATAATCTCTAGAATACTGTAATAACATACAGTAATACCTTGTGGTACTATCTACAAAAGATTAGAAATTCCATTCCCAAATGTTACTTTCTAGTGCTATTCTACAAATAGAAATAGAACTATTCTGTGCTCCAAATGCAAAACCTATTAACAGAACAATACAAATTGCCTCCCACAGACTTTCTGTTAAATCAGGATCAATCTTAGTAGGACCTGGTTTCTGCAGGGAAAATTTCATGTCATAGTGATGTAACCACGATAAAGATTATTTTTCACAACCCTTTGTGAAAGATTTGATTGAAAGTATCCTCTGGTCTATTTATTGCCTGATGATACTATGGACGATGGGAATGAAGTAAAAGCAATTTTTTTTAATAAAAGTCACATAATTCAGGTATAAATTTCATATTATCAGTAGGATTAAATGGGGTCCTAGTTTTGGAGAACTTGAAGAATATTGGTACTCCTTTCTTGGGGGTTCCTATGCTTAAATTAAAACATTATCATAAAAGGGAAAACAACTTTCCATGTCTAGACTAAAACCAAAATGAACAAATGACTAATTTTTTGTTGTTTCTTCCAGTAGCATAAAATGTGCTCTTACTTGCAGTTGTGTGCATTGGATTGTCATTTTAATATTGAATAAAGAAGTACTTCAGTTAAAATCATGTTATAACATGTAGTATGCAGTAAATATGGATGTGATTATAATCAAACTACTGTATCCTCACAATATTCAATCTCTTTTAAATTTGCTCAATGCTGCTCATGAAAGTTCTTAGGCAAATGATAAACAGAAGCTTAATTTAACAACATAGCAGATTTGTGTCATGCATCTAAAGTCATAACAAAGTAATTACTTAATCATTTAATAGAGTTTGGCAATTTATAAAATTTTATCCTCATTTTAAGACTAGTTTAATTGGCTAAAATACTCTAGTTTGAAAAATTATTTATTGGGCCAGGTAGAAATTGCTTTGCATTGCTAGATTTCCAGCTTAATTAGAAACTGAGGCAGTATTTAAGTGTAATGTATTTTTTCTTTTTTTCTAATTCAGTTATTCTGATACCAAGATTTTATAATTAAAAATTTTTGTGCTCTCCTTCCCTCCCTCCCTCCCTCCCTAATATAAAATTGGAATGAGTAATGCAAACTATTATAAAAATAACATGTGAAAAGGAGATTTTAAAATGTAGTCCAGAATTAAAATAAATTGTCCCTTGAATTCATTCAGAGGAGGGAGGTAGATTAACAGGAACCTTTTAAATTAAATTAAATTAAATTGGTATAACTACTGTAATCATGACGTTATGCTGTGTTTTAAGTATCCGCCCTATTTAAAATATCCTGCTAAGAGGAGGCATATTTTTACCTTGAGTATAAACCCTGGTTGATACTTAGGAGCCTTGTCTTGCTTTGCAGTTCTGTCAGTGAGTTTTACCAGGAGTTGCTTTGTAAGTTACAGGACATTTCAATTTGCTTGAGATCTCAGCTCCTGAGGTGTGACTGCTGAATATGATAGGGTATCTATTTTAGACATTAGGAATGTATTTGTGACTGGCAAGGCATAGTTGCTGAAAGAATTAATTTGGCATCTCTTTCAAACAGCTTAGAAGTACCAAGTGAGTTTATAAGTATTTTTAATTTTTAACAAAATGAATTCAAATTCTATAAAATACATATATTTATTTTTTACTGAATTAAAATAAAAATTAGTCTCTTGCATGATTCCAGTTTTATATTGGGGATAAATTGTTTTTTTCTGACAAAAATGTTTTAAGTTTGTCTTAATAAGGAAAAGAAATTAAAATAGTTGAATTCTGACAAATGTTAAGTTTATTTTCCTGGTATAGAAAAGTTTATTTTCCTGGTAAATACAGATGTGTTTATATCATAAATTGTGTATGTGTGTATGTATCTGTCATATATACTCTATGTATGTATGTTATCCTGAAGATTGGCTTGCAATTAATATGTTGGTATATGCTGATAATGATGAATAGTATTTATTATTATAAACTTAGTTCTAAAAGATTGACAAAATTTATTTAATAATATAAAACTAAAAAAGACCTAGAAATTTATTCAAAACATTCCTATAGTCCAAACAAAAGCTGAGTACATTGAGGAGTTAATTATCAAAAGTGAAATTACTTTATAACTCAGTTTGTTACTTTTATAGTTAGTTAGGGGCTAATAGTCAAAAGTTATTCTGCATGACATATTGGATGTTATTTCTTAGAGTTTATGTTTAGACCTGCTTCTTCTAACAGTAACAGAAATGCTTTTTAGTTAATACTTAAGGGCAATTATACAGAGATATCAATGTTTATTATAAAGTAAAACATAAGACAAAATAGATTTATTGATTCATTAATAATATTAAAATGTTCAGCTACTTAATTTTTATTACAGTAGAAGGCCCTTTTCTTTCAGGATAAAATGCTTTTAAGCTTATATTGAAAAGACTGGAATTCTTCATGGAATTTCTGTGTGGGCATGATGGAACATATCTCTCTTTAAAAAATCTTGCAAAGCACATATTCATCTGCTTCCTGTAAACGAACTCCATAACTCAGCAGGATTTACCCTGAAATTCTCTCAGATAAAACTCAAGGATAACAATTATAATTTGTTTACAGTTGTTGATTTTCTTTTGGATACAATATTTACTGACAGTAAACTGTCTTTCCATGATCTTGTATGACAGAGCACCTTTACCTATGATACTATCTTTGTCTTGACGCTGCCTTTTCAAGGGTTGAAAAGATCAGCTGTAGATTTGCCTAGGTTAAAATTTTTTCATTTCCTGAATTTTTAAAATTTCTGATTTCTAAAAAACATATCCATTTAATAAAAAGGAATTTTTAATTAATCTGTGGTATTTTCCCTAAAACTACTGAGACCTGGTGCTTGCTTAATGTTTTCTACTATTAAAGATTATTTATCTGAATAGTGCTTAAAACGTAGTGCTTTGTTAAAAAGTCAAGTCTGTATCTGATACTTCATAATCTAAATATAGGTAGCCCTCAATTTATGACCACAATTGAGCCCAAAATTTTTGTTGTTAAGTGAGACATTTAAAATGGAGTTTTGCCCCATTTTACGACCTTTCTAGCCAAAATTAAGTGAATTGTTGTAGTTGTTAAATTAGTGAATTGAATTGACTTCACTTGTCAGAAAGACACAAGAGAATCACATGACCCAGGACACTGCAATTGTCATGATTATGTACCAATTGCATCCAAATTTTGATCACATGATCACAGGGATGCTGCAATGGTTGTATGTGGAAAAAATGGTCATAAATCACTTTTTTCAGTGTTGTAAGTTTTAACAGTCACTAAATAAACTGTTGTAAGTTGAGGAGTAACTGTAGCCAGGGGTGGTGGGGTGGGGATTGTCTGTGAAGTTATATAAAACAGTTAAACATGGAGCATTGATAAAAATATGGAGCCAGTATTCTGTTAGGAAAATACTTCCTCCACCTCTCTTTTGTTTAAATCTGTAAAGGACTTTGGAAGGCTGTTTGTAATAGAAATAAATATATTAATAGCCCTTTTCTAATTTGCTTGCCTTAAATGTATCTAATTAAAATGTGTTTTTCATAAGGTCAGATTAAGATATTTGCTGCACTAACTTAACCAGAGGAACTGGATGGACAAAAATGTATATTTTACAGTAATATATAATTTTACTAATAACATGGAAACAAACTTGAGAAAAAATGATTTTTTTAATGCTTAATGAAACCATTTTTGTGAACTCACTGTAAGGTTTCCAAAAACATAGAAATATATAATGGAGCAATGGAGTAATATTTTATAATATGAGTTGCTTTGTTTAGTCATAAATTAAGTTTTGGATTGGCAAGAAGAATAAAAGAAAAATTGGGGAGGCACAATGCTTTTGTTTTGAGAATGTGGATGGTGTTATCTTAGAAGGATTGTGGACATGGGAGATGGAATTAGTAAGAGATTTTTTAAAAATGAAGTGAGGTTGCCAAGGATTACATTTGAGGACTACTTAGTTTATGAGATGGAGATTGAAGGGAGTGCTGGAAGAAGAGGAAAAGGGGAAACAGCAACCTTTGCAAGGTATCTTAGATGTGCCCTTCAAGTTCTAAGGAAGGTAGAGTAGAAATTCTTAGCATTGATGATGTTACCTAGAAATAAGCAAGCTCAGAAAGTACCAAGGGCTCCAATGGTAGAGAGGGAATTCATTTTGTGTCGTTTATTTTATTATAATTTTGTATCTCTTCTCTCTCCCTTCCTTATAGGTGTATACATATTCGTTACACTTGTCATATCATCTTATCTTACATTTCACAGCATATTCTATGTTATAAAATGTGAAACTGATGTTTATGGAACTTGTGTTGAATAGTGATGCTTCCCTAGTAGGCTAAAGGTCACTATGTATGCCTGCTACCATCTGATAAGTTGTCCATGAATATATTCTAAAGTTGAAATTAAAATACTTATTTAAAGCCTTACTGCCAGCAGAATGGTACAAAAAGATCTCAACTATTCAGTAGCAGAATACTGTGATAGCAGACTGGTGGGAATATCATTTCAGATTAGACTGAGGGTCTTAAAGACGATTAATTGTATCTTTCTGTGTTTTCTTTGAAGTTGTCATTCTGCATGTATCTATGAGTTGAAATCGCCCAGAACAGATTTTTTTTCTGGCTTTATGGTGTACTTTGAACAATTCTTATATATTCTGTCTCATACATATTTATTCATATCTTTCTACAAATATATGGCACAAAATGTGTGTGTATGCATCTGTGTATATGCGGCTCTCTCAGACGGTACATATCAATCTTTTTTTAACTGTCATTGTAACGCAAGTAATAATATGCTGATAATTACTTAAGCATTATCAGTAACAGCAGCATCAGTGTTCAGTTGAAATGCACTTTACACAAATAAGATGCATTGTCAGAAAATGTTCATAGGAGAAGCCCAGAATGAAACATTTTTTGCGATAGCTGTTAAATGTAGAAATGCATTATCTGCATCCACCATTACAGTATCTAGATCCTCCAAAAAGTTGTAGTTTACTTAACTAGAACATCCAGTAAATGTTTAATTGACCTCAACAGCTCCTCTGTGTTCCTTTATTATGGATCCTTTGAAATGTATTTTATAATGCAATTTTATGTAGAAAACAACTATGCAGTAGTGATTAGAGAGACCGAGGTTTAATCCTATTTAACTATGAAACTGATGAGATTTGAACCAATCACTTTCTCTCATTCTATCCATGGTATTATTAAAAATATGCATGAGAAATAAGTGAAATAAACAAAAAATGTGTTACCAGGAAGTCCATAGTAGAGCATTCAAATATTTTGCTAACTTCTTTTTTCCCCCTTTTTCCCCTTTTGATTAATACTTCCATTAGGATGGAAGTATTGCTGCTTGCTACACAGATTTTACTGAGTAAAAATGAATAAATTTCATTGTGTGAATAACTGTGTCTCCATTCTCCATAGTGCTGAGAATACAATCCAAGAATAAGAATACAATCCAAGAATGGCTGTGTCTCCATCTAGTAGATCTCTGGACTGAGCCAATCAATGTGAAGTAGCTGTTGCCGGCCTCTCCAGTTTTTTGGCTTAGTCTGGAGATCAGACTGGTCTTTTTGGATCTCCTGCCCTTTCTCCTTTAGCCAAAAGAAATATCTTGGATTTTACTCTCAGCTTCGACTCTGCTGGCTGGCAGACACTTCTGGAGCAAATTACTCCACAGCCTCTCCGAATGGGGAGTGCTTCCTCTTGACCAGTGATCTATGCTGCTGCGCCCGTGCCTTCCTGGCTGGGAAGAGAGGCACAGCATCTTGCCTTAAATGACGCTGGGCGCATGTCGCTCCTTGAAGGCTCCCCCAAAGGCTGCCTTGAGCCGTGGAGACTACCTCCCTGCAGCATGTGGCAGACCTTCGGTCGAAACACCGTGGAGAGGATCCCCCCCTAACTTGTTAAGAGCACGGCAGGCCTTCGGCCACATTGCCACTTGAAGAGTCAACTGAAGGCTACAGGATGGATCAACGATTAACCACATCACCACCTGGACAGCCAGCTTCAACCCGGGCCCTACAGGTTGGTAAGAGCCACCCTTCCCTGCAGGGGGTTGTTCGTTGTCCTTGGTTAAACGACATGAGTCATTGAGGACTAGCGCCTTGCCGCATTTACCCAATTTGCCACTTGAGACTTCTGCTTGCCAGCCCGGATTTATGGGCATTGGCTGAAACAGGGAATAGTTCCCCTTAACCCAGAGTACTTGGTTTTAAGCACAAGGACAAAGTAACCTTTCAAAAGGAATTTCTTTCTTTTCCCTCACTAGTTTCCTGGGCTTTGTTTGTCATGTGGTCATAGCTTCAAACTATCAATAGGCAGAACTGACTGTAACCATTTGCCTCTTGTGATTGTTGCTGGGCAGACAAAGAGGCAAACCAACAAGTTTCTGATAGGCCTGTTCCAACTATGGAGTCTCACCCTCAGCTCTCCCAATACTGGGGAGCCCATATAGGAACAGGAGGCTCCTGTTCTGTCTCAGATAGACAAAAAGAAAAAAACTAAAGGCCCCAAACCCACCTCTAGAAAAATCTCTGCCAAGATTTAAGGCCAGAGTGTTGCACAAACCACCAAGCTCTGAAGACAGATTTGCTTCTAGTAGGCAACGAGCTTTGGAGGAGTTCTCCAGGGTTGAAAGGCACCTAAAATCTGTGACTGACAGTGATAGGGCCTTGTCCACCCATCAAACCCTGTTGGAACAACCCCATCATAGAAATAAATTGCTGTCACCAGAAAAGAACATGGACACATGCAAAGTACAACCCAATCAGCCTCAACAGAAGCCTTGGGTTGTGGAGACCACATTTACCCCCACAGCTGCTCGTCTCAGGGACCCAGAGAGCCAACACCAATTCTTCAGACTTGACCACCATGCTGTCACAGGCTCTGACTCAAGGCTTTGCAGGCCTACATGTACACTTCAGATAGTGGTTCCCCCCATTGTCCAGATCAGGTCTGGAAGATGGCCTTTCATTATATCCTGAGGAGGCCCTTTCTGGCCAGGAGCATCACTCCTATGCCTCTTAATCCAGGAGTTTATCTCTATTGTGGGGGAGGAACCCAGGGATACAACCCTGTCAGAGGATGAGGACACTGGGCCGGACACCTCCTGTATTTGTTGGCCTTTTCCCCCAGAGGTATTCAAATCTCTTCTCAATAAAGCCAAGGTCACAATGTAATTGGGAGTTACACCAGCTTTCCAAAGCGCTGGCTCTTATTTATGGGGGAAGAAATCTGCCCTTTTTTCTTCTCCAGTAACGGAGACTAATGACACCCCACAACACAATTGGTACTGGACATTGTGAAAAAGCAGTGGTTAAAGCCAACTTCACAGGCCACTCCCAATTCCTCTGACAAGCGCTTTTACCAAGGGGAAAAAGACCTGTCAGACTTACTTCAGCTCCCTACTGTAGAGGAGCCTATTGTTGTGTTGGCATCTCCAGCTTTGTTTTCAGGGGATGTGGCAGAAACCTTAAAACCAGAAGACAAAAGAGCAGAGTTACTATTACGCTCTGCCTTTCAAACAGCAGCCTGGGTAGTGAGGGCAGCCTCTGCCACCACCTTATTTAATCGGGCCACACTTTTATGCCTTCAGCAGATGGAAGAGAGGTTGTCAGTTGGGGATGTTAGACTGCAGCAGGATTTAAGCAAAATGATAACTGCAATCCAATTCTCTGTGGATGCAATGCTTGATACTGTCAGATTCACTTCGCATACCATGGCATTGGTTGCTTCTTGACGCCGTCGCTGGCTGTGAAATTGGCAGGCAGACATCAAGGCCAAATGGAGGGTAGCCTCCAGGTCCTTCTAGGGGGGCAGATTGTTTGGTGAAACGATTGATCCTCTCCTTGTAGAAACCAAGGAGAAGAAAAAAGTGCTCCCTCCTCAGTGGAAGAAATTTGACAGGCGCTTCACTCCATACTAGCGCAGAACCATTCCTAGGGGCGATTCCATCCTGAAATTTATTTGCGGCCCTTCTTCAAGCATCTTGACTGCCAGCAAGACCGGTATAGGGACAGATATAGGCCCCAACCCCACTCCAAACGTCCCTTTAGAAGAGAGGAAGGTCGCCCCTTCCGTACACCTCGTTAATTGTCCATTTGGGGCTCCATTTGGGGGTAGATTAAGCCTATATGTCCACCAATGGGAGCTGACTACCACAGATAGGTGGGTCATAAGTACGCTCAGACAAGGCTTATCTCTAGAGTTTACTTCTATTCCTCTGAGATGGTTTGTATTAT
>JAEANM010015694.1:0-13538 GCA_017656035.1 Myanophis thanlyinensis
CAGGGGTCTTCAAACTTGGCAATTTTGTGACTTGTGGACTTCAACTCCCAGAATCCCTCTGGCTGAGGGATTCTGGGATTTGAAGTCCACAAGTCACAAATTGCCAAGTTTGAAGACCCCTGCACTAAGCCATGCCCAGGCTCATCTCTATCTCCTTGCTCACAAAGTAAATACTATTTGTTTCCAGTCAGCTCCCATTGGCTGATCTGTTGCTATGTCTCTTCCAGTCTGAACACCATCTTAACATTTAGTTAATTTTTTTTAGTTTGTTTGATAATGTCAGTTCTCAGAAGTTAACAATATGTAGAATGCATCAATTGCACCCTCTTGTGTTGGGCATGCATATCTCTTTAATAATATTTTTAATAGACCATTTATATTTTAATACTGTATCAATCACCAGTAGTCAAAAATCAAATAGTTATAATACCATACCAATACCAAATGACAAAAGTCAAATATTTACTATGATAGAAAAGACTAGCATGTAAAAATGAGTGTACTGAATCATTATGGGCTTTATTTATGAAACACAATTTCCCCATTATTTCTAATTATTTAACAGTAGCACACTCATTTGCAATATATGTTTAAATATCTTTAAATTTATGTTACTTACACTAATACAGGTTTCCCTGATATCTTGGGATGTCTTAGAACTTCTGAAATTGTTTCTTTTGTCTCTTCCATTCTTTCCACATCACTTGAATCCACAACAAATATTACTCCATAGGATTCAGCATAGTAATTTTTCCAAATGCCCCGGATACGTTTTCCACCTCCTAAGTCAAAAATCGTAACTTCAAACCATCGTTGTTTAAGTTCAATTTTAGAAAAGCCAACTGTTGGAGCCACATCTTCAGGAGATTCTGACAAAATTAAAATATACTATGAGAGGCAGTCTGATGAACTTAATTCTCAGAAGTTTGATTTATTCTAATAATGTACTGGATTGTTTGGGTCTCCTACAGGTACAGTTCAAACAATAGGCAGTATTGAATTATTTGCAAAAATAATAAAGGCAAAATACAAATGAATAAATAAAATAAATATATTGCCAATATTTTATATTTTCCTCAAAACAATATAGAGAGGCAAACAGAGCTGAAGGTCATCAATTATCTGGAGCTGGGAAAAAATGACAGGGCTTTATACTTGTAGAATAAGAATGAAGAAAAGAAACATGGGGGTTATTCCATATTACACCACTGATAAATTCTACAGACATCTAGTTGTTATGTAATAGTTACATATAAATTACAAACTGTCCTATATATCACAATATCTAAGCAGCAGGTGAATTCTGTATGGAAACAAACAACATTTAATATGACTTGACCTATTGAGAATTCTGGTATGACCAATTATCTAAAATATGCATAAAAAGAAACCAACGGACAAGCATACAATTATGCATATTTCTACCAACCAAAGAAGTACCAAACAAAAGATATAAGTTAAAATATGAAATCTGTATTATTTTCAGAGATGCTTCCTTGTCTTTAAATTCTATGGATGGTGCTGGTGATAGTATAGACTTTCTTTGTCCAAAAAATTAAAAGAGATTTGACTTTAAAAAAAAATATTTGGCTTAACAGAGTAAAATATTACAGTAAGTATTCAAACCTGATTACAAATAGTCTAGTTTAATCATGAAAAAGATGTTTTAACAGTAATATTTTGAAAATTGTAGATTAAAAAACAATGTATAACTTACCTCCTTGGATTCCTTTTACTGTTGCAGTTTTCCCAGCATTATCAAGACCCACCATGATCAATGTCACCTTCCTTTGAAATACCAACAAAAAGAAATTAAAATGTTGTCTTTAAAAAAAGCACATATTTTACAACAAATAAATATACTTTCAATATTACCACCCAAAACCAAACAGTAAAAGTTCAACAAAGATGTCATCTATTTTACAAAGTGCAGGTAAAGTAAGTGGCTTGTAACAAATTTTAAAACACATGGAAAAATATAGGAAGGGGAGAGGAGCAACAGAGAAAGACTTCATTCTTATTTCAGTTATACAGTATGTAGAACATGGTACTAAAACCATCAATTTAATATATTTCATATTTTGAAATACATACTGAAGAACATTTGTGGAATATTTCTTATTGTGAAGCAGGAGAAAAAATACCTTGCCTCTGGTTAAAATTTGATACATACAGGCAAAATCATTTCAATGAACACAGAATCTCTAAAAATTCAAAGTGGACAAATTTAAAAAAAATGGGTAAAACTTACAGAAAATCTTCCTTACGTTTCAGATATTTTGCATTCCATGTGGTCTGTTCCATGTGAAAATGGGTTAACTACAGGTCTGCATATCTTCATACCTGTTGTAATCTTCAAAGTTACTTAACAAATGAATATTTTAAAGCCTGGTTATTTACCTGATGGGTTCTCGCCACCGCTTTAGCCAGCTGCAGCAATTGGCCATCAGACTGTACATCCCTTTCCAACAGCCATTCAGAGCTCCAAATAAACTGCAGATATGATATATTGACTAATTCTAGAATATTCAATGAAGGGGAATTCACGGTTGAATATCAATTTGAATATTGCCTTATTATCAAACTAAAGAAAAGAGAGAGTAAGAATACACAATAAGTTCTTGACAACTTTATTCTTTCAAACCAATCTCACTACTTCTATAACATACCAAGCACTCTCATATAATGAGCCTTTATTTTGTGGAGCCTCATTTATTTAAAATGTTATATTTTAAGCCAGAATGCAACACACTCATCTTTTATCCAAGAAAAACGATTTTTAGATAATCATGCATATGAAACAATATAGTCATAGTTTTCTACCCCATTCTTTAATTAGGAAACAGTTGACTATCCAATCAAAAATTGGATTTGTAAAAGGTACATTAATCAAAAACAGAATATTCCCAGAATTCCCAGAACGTAAAATATTTTTACAAAAAAATGTTAAAACTAAACAAATCAAAGGAAAAGGGCAACTAACCCATGTTGAATAAATGAAAATAGAATAAAAATCAAAAGCTTTCTTCATTGTCAAATGGATAGAAAAGTGGGGCATAAATCCAAAGTATTATTTTTAAAAAATAATTTACTGTATTCAAAGCAGGCAAGAAAGAATTAACAGTGATTTAAATACAATAAATACAATATTTCCTAGAATTTTCATACACACATCTCTGAGCAAGCACTGGTTTGTTACACTAAACAACCACTACCAGAAAGACTGGTAACAAGGCAGAATCAATTTATAATCTCCTTAACATAAATACATAATAAAGTAGGTCATTCTATAATAAATGAATTAAAATAAAGAGAGGCACATTAAAATTAATGGTATTAGTTGTAAAAAGTAATGAAAGCTTTATGTATCCAATTGTGATATGTATTATTTGTAAGTATGAAATATTGCTTCATTAATATATTATTCAATTAAATCAGGTGTGAGATCTGCTGTAGGCTGATTTGTAGAATGTATCCAAAACTCCTAATGAAGTATATGTATGTGGTTTTTAAAAATGCAGTTAAAGATGTAGTTAAGGCACTGGAATTAGCACCACTAATTATAAAAGCAATGGGTTTATTTATTGGTGAAGTCGGAGACACTTTTAAATTGGAAATAAGAGTTCATTCTGCAGTTTATCCTCAGATTGTGCCACCTAATTTTTCAATGCTATTTCATACCTGAATGAGTGTTTCATGACACCTTAGATACAACATCCAATCTAAAAAATACAACTGTGATTGATGCACAATTCTGATTCATGCTGCTGACTCCCCTCAAATGCTTCTCTACAGGCAAGTTCACCTTTCCTTCTTGATAGTATTAAACTGCTCAATAATAATATAGACTAAATATGCGCAGTCCCCAAAAGTGTATTTTGTGAGCTAACTATTATACAAACTTACAAATAATTGTAAGCTTGGGTCCTGTACTAGAAAGTCACTGCTTCTTGCTTTCATATTCTACGATGTGCTGTACTGTCCAATAAAGCATCATAAATATTAATTGCATTTCATCACCCATTTTAAACTCCTGTGTCATGAGCGTGTTCACACCGCGAGAGACGCACGGACGAGGTCAGTTATTCAATGCCACCAAACATCTGGACTCGGGAATGACTGTCGTACCAGAGTACTAACAGCGGTGCCCAGCAGCCCAGCACTTAACGATTCGGACCGAATTACGAGAACTGCTCCGTTACAGTGATTTATTAGCGTGGCCAGAGGGGGTGGGGGAAGGAACGCACCCAGCCTTCGGCCTGTAACAAGCAGCCCAGGCGCCTCCCTCACCCCAACATTAAATTAGTTTCACAAAGCTCTCCCGCCCCCGAGGGCCTCCTGACCGTCTTCTCGTCTCCCCGTCGCTGAGAAATCCTACAGTAGCCATAGATTCACGGGGCGGCCCTTCTACAAAGTCACGTGACCGCGCCTCTTTCGCAGGTTTTATCGTTACGTCTTCACGTGATGCTCCCAGAGTATGCTTATTGGCTACTCTCCGATAGCAACGGTGCGCAGGAAGGACGCGTAACTACGTCGGTCTCCCTTAGCTACGAGAGGGGGAGAGGGAGAGAGAGAGAGAGAATGGGAATGAACGAGACAAACGGAGATAGACTCGCAAATGAGGAAAGGAAACAGCCAATGAAGGATTCTTTGACTGATGGCGCCCACCAATCATTGGTCGCACAAGGAAAAAAGATTTCGTTTTCAGAGTGAAGGACGGGCGCCTGGAATTTTTGAATTGGGATTGCTGCTTTATTCCCTGTGCGCGTGCGCTCCTGGAAAGTGACGAAGGAGAAGGGGGGGGGGGAAAATCTGTGAACATTTTATAAAGCAATATATAACCAGATTCAGTATAATCTCATTCTTCAACAGTGACCGCCAAAGAAAAAAAAATACTTTGGTAGTCTACTGCATGATTACAGTTCTGGAGAAATTTAACATTTCCATACATACGTTTCTTGCTTAGGAAAACAGACAGAGTAGGAACTACAGGACTGTTAATCCTTGGTTGACCACCTACTAGAGGTCAAGCGCCTTCTAATTCAATAAGACTTCAATCACTTATTCTTGATACAGTACTAATAAGTGTTCCAGAAGAGCGCCTTTAC
This sequence comes from Myanophis thanlyinensis, assembly GCA_017656035.1. Lineage (NCBI taxonomy): Eukaryota > Metazoa > Chordata > Lepidosauria > Squamata > Homalopsidae > Myanophis > Myanophis thanlyinensis. Next base: position 5,109 of record JAEANM010015694.1, read on the forward strand.
TTCTACTCTCAAGGACTCTCACCTGACAACTTTGTTTTTATTATTTTTAATGTTTCTGAGGTCTTAACTTTGACCAATATGGGGAAGACAGATTCTGAAGTTGTTCAGATGTCACTTAAAGAACTGTCCTGATTCTGTTTTAAGCACCTTAAAGTTTTGATTGAGGGCAAGATTTGTTCTTTTAAATCAGACAACAAAAAATAACTTAAGCTACCCTAGCAGTTAGGGATGTTTTATTTTCCCCCCAAAAGCTATCTTGATAAGACATAATTTACTATATTAGAAATAATAAATGTTCCAAAAATGTATGAATTTTTACTTGTTTTGCTGAGTTTCTTCATTTATTTTAGCTATCCTAATTTGAAATTTATTCCACCACCACTACCACCAGTAGCTTGTTGAGGAATTACAACTATTGCATAATTCTACATGCACTATATATATTAAGGTTTATCTTAAATTTGATTAGAATGTTGTCCATACAATGGAATCATTTACAACCATTTACATAGTAGCCTTCATAGTAAACAAGGATTTGGAATGTATAAAATATTGACTCTGTGTGTGTGTGTTGTGTGTGCGCACGCACACACATGTCTGTCTGTGTATTTTGGTAAAGTAAACTTTGTATATCTATCCCTTTTTCACAATTTTTATCTCCCTTTTTGTTTTGTTTTCTAAGTTGCCTACACTGAAGTCAGAAAAGCTTGTACATGTATTGTGACTTCAAGTTAATGGATTTTCCTGTGTAGACTAAGGTTGTTGTTTTTTGTTGTTGTTGTTAAATGGCCTTTGTAAAAAAAAAAAAGCTATCCATTCACAATTATCAGACAAATATCTATTAGAAGTAGTTTTTTTTTTTTAATTGTGAGTATATCAGGGCACTTATCTTGGCGTGGTTACAAAACTGGTTGCCCTTGTCTTTTTCCAGGTCAATTTTTTTTCCAGCTTCCTAGTGTAACCAGCAGCCCTGGAACTCCCTGTTTAGCTTCAGCTATTAGCCAAACTACTACTTATTGAGGCTTTCTGTTAGGTGTTAAGAATCAGTTCTACACATTAAGTTCCAGTTTTATTGTCCATGCCTATACACATGGATCTAGTCAACTAACAGTCCAGCTCTAAATATGTGCCAGATAAGAGTGAATGGAATTCAAGAAAGGTTGGACTTAAATTTTTTGTGGAAATGTAAGGACTCCAAGCTGATAATTCTTGACTCTGCTCCCTGGCTCTGCCTGCCCTTTTCCTATACTTTCTAGAATGATCAAACTCTTAAAAAGGCAAAATGATTGTAATCCATGAAATAAATTAGTTGCCATTCAAACCTGAACATTGTGTGTGTGTGTGTGTGTGTGTGTTTACAAAAAAAGGAGGTCCATTCAGTCCATCAACTGTTCTTTTGAGAACGCCCCTCCCTAAAAAAGGTCCAAAATTGCTGCCTAAGGATTACAGATTCTTTAGTGACTATTTCACCACCAAAAAAATTAGGCATCTTCATCAATGGGTCATGGTTCCTCTAGCTTTTGGAGTGTAACATTGACAAGCAGGTCCATGTAGGACTGCAGCATTGTAACACGCCTGCCTATTTGTCTAGATTTTTTTGAAGGTGGATAGGATTCACTAACATGAAGGTTGTGAAAGATTTTGTCTTTGGAAGATAAGTCTTCAAAAAGCCTTAAATTACATTAAAATTGCAACATTATGTATTGTAAACAGTGAACATCACTTTTCCAAAAAATAAATGGTCCACCGGTTTATTCAGCAAAATCAGTCGGCTTGAGATTGCGTAAAACAGAGCTGCAGTATCAGCCAGAGAGGCTGGGATCTCACGTGGGTTTCTGAACTCTGGTGGCTTCGTTTCTAGCTCGCTGTGCAAATACAGCCTCGCGTTAGCCAAAGGGCTGCTTTGATTTTGGAAAGAGGAACGCGTTGAAGGTGAACTGCTCCTTTCTGTGTTATTGGCAACGACCCTTGGGAAGAACGCAGCCAAAAAGGCAATTTCGCCTCCTCTCTGCCTCTTTTTCTCGCACGCAAGGACACACACACACGCACACACACATACGGTCTTTTTGAGGAAACGGTTAGAAACCAGCCCCGCCGGGAGGTTCAGCAACTTCAGGGCCACTGCTATAATGTCCTCCCCTCGGCCTTCCTGTTTACCCACCGCTTGAAATGGACAGGACCGTTTCCAGGAACTGTCTTGCCTTCGAATGAGGCCACCCTCCAACTAGTCTCCTCTCCCTCCCGCTCGGCGGGAGGACTAGAACTGGGCAGAACATTGTCCTCGCTTCCCGACATCGTGTGAACAAACCAAACGGCAACTGAGAGCAGATGCCAGCATTCGCTTCTTAGCTCCGAAAGAAGATACGGCGATCCAGTTAGCCTAACTCTCAGCTTCTCAGCATGAGACTCCTGGACATTATTTGCTTGCTTATTTACTGCCTCTTTGTTACAGTGACCACGATCTCCCTGTCAGAGGCAAGGACGTGTAAGTAAAATTAGTCTGCTTTCCAACTTTCCTCAGAGTTCAGTGGGGCTTGCGTATTTTAGTTCATTTGGACCTGTTTTAATTTGGACCTTACTTCCTCAGTTGTCTGTTTTCAGGATTGTAAGGAATAGTAACCGAAAGAATTCGGTACCGACTTACCGTATAGCCTTTTCTGTAGTATAATTATGTGTCTTTCGAATTCCTAGGGATGCAACTTGATTACTTGCACGTTTACTCAATAAAATAAGTACCACGGAGTTTAATGGGACGTTGTTCTAGTTTATGGCACTGCAGGCTTAGGTGGAAGTGGTTCCTTGTCGCCAGGAATATAGGAGAGACTGATGTGCCCTTAAACAATGTAGGATCTGAAATAGCTTTTTTGGTTTTCAAGCAAATATCTTTTCCATCTCCATAAGCAATCATATTTGTATTGAGGCCAAACTACAGGCGAATGAATAATTATCATTGAAATGAGAGAGAGAGAAAAATTTCTTAACCCCAGCAAAGGGAAGGGGAGGGGAATTGGGGGCATTGTGAAATCATATTAAAAATAAAAGTATTAAAAAAACTACAATTACTTTTGCGATGAAAAGTTTAAATAAATATTTTATATAGGGGATGCAAATTGTGTTTTTTAAAATTAATATTGTCTTCCCACAAATACATTTAAATAATGCATGCAGCCTGTTTAGAAAAAGTGATATTTTGTCATTTGCATTTACAGTAAATCTTCAGTAACTGAAAACATGTTTATCCTTATCCTCACAACATTGTCTTCAATACATGCCCATCCTACACAAGCTTAAACCATGCTTAGTTTCTCCCAGTGTCTGATGGTAAAGTAATGTGTTCCCTATTCTCATATAATTCAAGGCAGCATCTAGATGTTAAAAAAAAAAGTTAGGTTTTGTTAGGCATTCCCCTGAGGGGAATCAGGTGATTGTGTGGACTTGAAACAGATGCAGAAGAGTGGTAGCAGATTTCATGCCTGAATAGTTTTCTGCTGTCCCTGGGATAGCTGAATAAGCATTTAAACTTTGCAAGGCAGAAAGGATCAACGCCTTAATTTTAGGTTAAATTAGGAGATGAAAGCAGATTCATTAGCAGTCCATGTTTTCCTCATTAAGTGTAATATATTTTTGGTTGTTTTCCACTTCTCTATTTCATTCCATAATAATTATACAAATTAATTACAGAGGAAAAAAAATAAATCTGTGACTAAATATGTTCTAGCAATCTGTATGGAAACTTCCATGGTTAGGTACAATTTCAACATACTGTAGGTATGGAACAAATAGATTTTACAGATTTCACTAGGACACTGAGATGCTTAATCCCATTATTTACCAAACTTCTCAGAATTTTGGTATTAAGGATAAGAAATCTAACTTCACTGAACTTCTAGAGAACTGCTTCAGGTTTGGCATGTGGGCCTTAATATATCCTGTTGTCAAATTTTTAATAGTCAAAACAAAATAGTAAAACGATAAGGATGATGGTAACACTGACATCAGTTAGTGTCAAATTGCAGCAAAAGCTAGGGTGATCTATTGTTGGTAATTGTAAAACAAACTAGTTCAAAAGCCAAGAAAATATAATATAATATAATGTAATATGATACGATACGAATGATATGATGAATATATGGAATATACGCATATAAATATAAGGAAGAATAACAAGAAACTGTCCCTAATGCTGTACACTGGTTTGACCATGAGTGTGTTATTGTAACTAACCCTTTAGTAGTTAATTATAAATTATATAGATCATAGGCCAACTACCACAACTTTGAGCTGTCAAAGGGAAAAAAATGTAAAGCCTGATTGAAGATGATAAAAGTAGTGCCTAGAATGTAGTTTTACAGAATTGGATTATGGCTTCCAATAAGTGAACAACTCACTCACAGTGTTGAGGGTTGCATTCAAAGTACTTTTCCCAGCGTGTCCCAGGATGTTAGCTATCAATCAAAAATTTGAAATGCATTTTAATTTCCAATCTGCAGATAATTTTTGATCCATTATACAATCAGAGTTTAATATAGAATGTTCATGTGAATAGTCTCTAAATACAGACTCTGAGATTACCAAGTAATCAACTAAATGTAAGAAAATAACCAAGACAAAACTTTGTCCCCTTTTGTTAATATTGATTGGTAGGTCCAAAGGTGTTGCAGTTATCTTTGTTGCATAAGTCAAATAATACCCTAGGAATGAAGATCAACATCTGTTAAAAGTAAAACCAAGCAGATCTTGCTTATTATAAGCCAATTAGCCTGCTGAGTGTTATAAATAAGCATTAAACTAGATATCTATGTTGCCTAATTGGCTAGATCAGGGGTGGGCAAACTTTTTGACTCATGGGCCACAATGGTTTCTAAAATTTGACAGAGGGGCCGGACCAGAATGATGTGTTTGTGTGAACTAATATAAATTGGATGTGGCCCGCGGGCCGTAGTTTGCCCATGTCTGGGCTAGATGAAAACAATATAGATTTAAGGAAACGGAATGATTTTGGATTAAAACCTCATTTTTTAAAATTTTATTGAAAAATATACTATAATTCTGACTATTTTCCTGATTACCAATGACATTCCATGAAATAAAATTGAGTGAATATTTACAGGTAAGCTATATTACCATACCGGTAATTCTTAATGTCCGTGGCAATTAGGACCTGATTTTCTATTCCTAAGTGATGTGATCATAATGTTATTTGACCACATCACTTAGTATGGCAATCCCAGAAGTCTTGGTTACAGAACTGTGTAGTTGTTAAGCAAAAGAGATGGGAATCCTTGACAGGAGCATGGGAACTTGTACAAGTGCTATGGAGTTTGGCATAGTGCTGTGGGAAGAAACTCCATACTGAAGATGTCCCACTGGGGCAGGTTGCTTAATGGCAGCTGCAGTCTGTTTGGTGGTATTGCAGATGATCACTATAAAGACTATATTATGGACAAGATGTCTAGAGCTAGCGGCAGGCACAACTTTGGAATATGAGTGGACAGGGACTGCTACGGAATATAAAATTCATCCATATCTGGGATTATCAAGAATAAAAACGGGTTTAACTTATGGGACTGACTTGCAACCATGTTTGCCAACTTCCCTATTGATTTTGTTTGTGGGAAGCCACCACAGAAATTTGTAAATCATGTGACTAGAGAAGGTGCTGCAATAGTTAAAACTTCAAAGACCAAAGGTCATAAATACCATTTATTCAGTTTGTCATAACTATGCAAGGTCATTGAATGAATGGTCCTAACTTGATGACTACTTGTATACATGTAACTTAATCATCAGGGCTATTATCAGAAGCAACTTCAATATAGAAAGACATCAAACAAGGGTATATTTTCAGCAGTTTATTTCATTAGATTCCATCTTCCTGTATTGGTGTACAGATTTCTTCTGTCCCCAGCATTGTGACATTTTTAGTTGATTGGCAGTTTTTGTGGCATTACCAAAGAGTAGCTGGTAAAATTTAACTTGCTTGGATGTGTTCTAAAACAGTAGACTTTTAAAGATAAAGTTTATTTTACCTCTTCACAAATTATGATGATCTTTTTAAGGGAATGATCTTGGGAGTCAGGTTGTATTCACATTTCATAAATAATTGACTATAATAATTGAAGCTGAATCCTGTGCATAGTAGCATTTAAACACAAGCATTGAGCTGCTGTTATCATAATCATTATATAAACTGTATTATCTAATTATAATGTTATGAGAGCACTCATTGGAAAAGAACATGATGTTGGGAAGCATTGAAGGCCAAAGGAAAGGTACTGCAGGAGATGAAATGGTTGGTTATTGTCATTGATGCAATGAACATGAATTTGAGCAAACTCAGCGATACAGTGGAGGATGGGGAGACCTAGAGTGATATGGTCCATGGGGTCATGAAGAGTCAGGCACAATTGAGTAACTGAACAACAGTAGTAAATAGTTGCTACCCATATGGAGAATGTGAGGTATGACATAAAATTTTATATTAGAGATAAAGTAAAAAATCTATAATACTACAAAAGTTGAACAGTAACACTACAGTTGCTAAGGATGTAGATAATGAAGAGAAGGACCGTATCAGGTAGGACCAATGCCCCTTCTGTAGCCTTGCTTACATCTACAGTAGTAAAATAAAAGGAGAAAAATGTACCCTGTTCATTTCCAAAGAACATTTTTTATATCAAGAAAGAAAAAGGAGATTTTGTACTTCACAAAAACTCATATGTTGTAATATTTGTATTAAGCTTTAAGATTCTACTTTTTAGATGCACAGATATTCTCCCCTGTCCTGCCCAAGTAACGTATGCAGGTAAAATTTCTCCTTGAAACATTTAAAAGCTATGGAGTGTTCTCAAGATCTGGATTTAGTAACATTAAAGCCTCTCTAGGGATTATGTATGCATTGATTCAAATTCTTTCTCTGAACTTTAGAATCAAAAGGATTTTCTGCTCTGTTGTTTACTATGATAGGCAAAAGAACTCACCAAAGGAGAATTGCTGAAATTCTTAGTTCCTTTCTGCCAGGTTTAACTTATTTAGAAGAAAATAAGTATTTTTTGTAACAACGAAACAGCAATAAGGTTGCCTATGTTTTACTGATTTGAAAAACGTACATTCTGCATTTAAATTACTTCTTTATTTGAAACAATATTTTTTTAAAAAAATCTTAATGCATGGAGACAAAAGAATTATATAGTAAATAATTATTTTAATTAGAAACAATTTCTAATAGAATAAGGCTACAAACCTCGATATAATTACTAGCACATCATACTTGTGTGGTGTAACACAGGACATACAAATGCACATATGCCTGGGATGTGGTGAGTTGACCTGTCTGACTCCGGAGAGGAAGGAGTCCCTTTTCCAATAATCCCTCTTTCGTCTTTCCACAAGTCCTGGAACAGTCAATTTGATAAATATTGCTACCACCTATTTTCCTCCACATAAAAGCTCCCATGAGTAGAGGAAAGTGGTCATCAGTTCTCCTGCTGTAATTTAACTGAGCACAAGAATGCCTGAGCTCCTTGAAATGCTTTCAAAATAAGTGTCACAGATTCAGTAAAGAATTCAAATCTTTATTATGTATATTAATAATAATACTTTATTTACGGTCACAGATCAAAACACAAGTACTACAAAGAGAGACATGAGAAAATTGTGTCTAGCAATCAGTCACCGAAAGCTTAACTAAGGGAAGTTACAGTGTTCTCCTCTAATGGTTACAGCTCTTAAGAAAAATTTGGAAACCTAAGAGGTGATGTATGAGGAGCCATCTCCTAGAGACAATATACAAACAAATTACAGACATTGGGTCTAGAAGGGGCGATTTCAAGGAGAGTCAGTAACTTAGATCTGTCTGCGTTATACATGGGGCAAAATAGAAGGACATGCTCCACAGTTTCAACCTCGGTTCTGTCACAGGGGCATAGCCGCTCGTTAATTGGGAGCCTCTTAAAATGACCATCCAAAAGTGCTGAGGGCAAGACATTAAAACGAGCTAGGGAGAAAGCTCTTCTATACTTGGAAATGGTTAAAGTATAAAAATAGGAAGCCATCCTCAGTCCGTAATAATTAAATTGGGTGAAGGTCAGGGGGAAGCAAGTTTTGTTGGCTCTGGCTCATAGGTATTGTAAATCAATGTCCACAAGCCGTTGGACTATCCTAAATTGGGCGTCCTTAAGACTAGTTTCCCAAGGCATCCCCCGTAAAACTTAGCAGATGTAGTTTCTTCAACAGCTCTTTCTCCTAATGAGAAATATGGGAGTCCGCAAATGCCAGGGAGAGGTAGCTGCCAGGAACTGCCAGAAAAAGCACCCAAAACCACCATTTCACTCCCCCCCTTCCCACTTCCCAGCTTATTCCTACCCTACCCTCCCATTTGCCTAACTTACTTGTGGTTGCGTAAGCATTTCACTGCATATCGTACCATGT
>JAEANM010015695.1:0-13537 GCA_017656035.1 Myanophis thanlyinensis
ACAGAGTGGATCCTATGGGAGCAGCAGCCAATATGGACAGGTAAAACTGTTTTATTGTATGCTACGTGTGGAAAATGTGCTATAATAAAAGATAAAAATGAGGATTTTATAAAGTCAGGCTCCAAAAGCCAAAGAAAGATATGCAGAGAAACTTAAGCAATTTCCTTTATTGTTCCTCACCTACAGACAGAATCATGCCAGACAAAAGCAGACTACTTGCATCATTAACGATATACACTGAGAACTTCCAGGGAGGAGCTCTCTTGACTCTTTTCCTCCTAAGCAAACTACCTCAATTGTGCTCTCTCTTGCTCCCCTGGAATTCCACTCCTCCCTTCTGGGAATCCAAACTAATTCCCCCCCCCCCCCTGCCATAATATGTGTAGATAAAAATGAGCATTTTGCAGCCTCTGAATGTAAACAGCGCTCTTCTGCAGTTATATTAATTGTTTTAATAATATATTTGCTACACAGACTGGACAGAGCGGATCTTATGGGAGCAGCAGCCAATATGGACAGGTAAAATTGTGTTACCATAGCATGTGTGTAGAAAATATGCTACACTAATAGATAATCGCAAAAAAAGAAATGTGTATTTTTATGTATTTCAGCTTCTGAGTATAAAAAACAGCCTTGCTTAAATGTATTGTTTTATGATTTTTTTTCTCTATATTTTTTTTTTTTGACAGAGTGGATCCTATGGGAGCAGCAGCCAATATGGACAGGTAAAACTGTTTTATTGTATGCTACGTGTGGAAAATGCCCTATAATAAAAGATAAAAACGAGCATTTTGGTTTATTGCTGCTTCTAAAATATAATAAAATGGGCATTTCTGTTTATTGTAATTTCAGGCTCTAAAAAGCAGCTTTGTTTTAGCTATATTAACAGGGGGTGTTTAACACTGGAGGTGGCTGGTAAAAGTAAGAGAGAAGATCCCACCTCTATATTGCAAGTGTACCGGATTCCCTAGCTTTATTTAAGTCTTTACCTAATGTTTTTATATTTGTATATTTGTTGCATTGTAAGCCACCCAAAGTCTCTCTGAACAGTGAGGTGAGAGTCATATTAGTTACATAAAATAAAATAAAATAAATAAATGTTTTATAATGTATTTTTTGTTCAGGCTGGGCAGAGCGGATCCTATGGGAGCAGCAGTCAATATGGACAGGTAAAAACTGTCTTACTGTATGATGCATGTAAAAAAAAGTGCTATAGCAATAGATAATACAAAGAAACATGAGCATTTCCATTTATTTTCAGTATCAATATATTAATATTTTTATATGCATTTTCTGTACTGAGTGGAGCAGCTCTCAGTGTGGAAAGGTAAATATTAAGCAATGTATAATATATTTCAAGGACAGATGTAAACTATTTCTTAAAACTTAGCGTTAATGTATATTTCTGCTCTGAATGTAAAAAAGATCTGTCTGTCTATCGCTTATCTATCTATCATAATTATCTTATTAATCTGTATCTATCCATCTACCCACCCATCTATCACACTGGTGTCAAACTCGCAGTGTCACATTGCCATCACGTGTTATTTTGCAATGTTTTTCCCATTCACGGAGCTACTGTGGGTGTGGCCTGTGTGTGACGCATTTGGCCAGTGGGCCACCAGTTTGACACCCCTGGTCTATCAACTGCCTGGATAACTTAAAAACTTTTCTAAAACAGTCCCAAAGTAACTCTTTTCGTTTATTCTTGTCAACATGGGTGATCTTGTCAATATGCAAGATATACTTGCATATTTTTTATTCGATGTTCTTCAGACTATGATATTTAAGAGGCTCTCTCATGATAAGAAATAATTGAATCCATTTCTTATTTCCTTGGCAGGGATCCCAAACTAGTGGAAGCTCCAACATTAAGGGTTGTGGTGAAGTAAGTACAGAATAGTTCATATAAAATAAATAATACTTTGTTTTGAAATGATAACCTTTCACTTATTTGTCAAATAACTTAAAATTGTAACACCACTCAACCATATCCCTTAGAAACATTTATTATACTTAAGTATCACAATGCGATATAATGGCCTAGAGGTGAAGACACTCACCTCCCACTCAGGAGGCTGAAAGTTCAATCCTAGGCAGCGACAGATGTTTCTCTATCAGGGCACAAAGAGAAAATAGCTGCAAACTCCACATAGGAGTTAGGAAGGGCATCTGGCTAGTAAATGCTGAGCATTATTGAGTCACCTTGACTCCATCCCAATAAAAGGGATTAAGGGTCCTAAAAAAAAAGTATTAATTTGCAGTTTCTATCACTGTTCGTAATGAAATTGCCTATTCTATGAAAAACCACTATTCTTAGTAGTGAGAATGAGTATAGCCCTGCTGTTTTCTTCCCCTGGCACACCCTTCTACTTTAATTACAGTTTAACTTTTCTTGTCTGAACCTTAAATTGTGACATAACTAAGGGATAATTATGTTCCATCAAAAGTATCATTCAAAATTTATTGAATAATTTATTGTCTTTTTCCTTGCTGTAATTTACTGTACATAAAAACCAGGGATGTTTAAGATTAAAGAAAGTTATTTTTCATATTGTTTAAACTTACAGTACATTGGGTGGGTAGAATTATAGTTCATATTAAAAATAACTTTTCTGCTTTCTTTCTCACACATTTTAATAACACTAGAAGCTATTTAAAAGTGTCAGTGCAACCTGGTTATGCTATATCACTTGTATATCAGTCTGAGCATTTTTCCCATTTTAAAGCAGTTTCAAAATTAGTAATTTATTAAATTAGAATGCCTTGTTAAAGATTTATTTTTTGCTCATGTAGTTTCTAGGACTCTTTGAAGGCAATATTCCTCATTAGAACTATTAACATGAATATATATTTGATATTTCAAATCTCTAAACAGTCTCTAGTAACAATTCTGGGAAATACTCTTTTCTTCCTCTTATGTTCTATACGTATTCAAGGATAATCCTAATGACAGAACTTACACCTAATATCAATCTATTTGCTGTGGTTGCAAAGCAGTTCTTTGTTTCTCATATTTGAACTCCAAAGCTTTCATTTATTCCTCCAAGAGTTCAAAACTCGGCTAACATAAGAAAGCTTTGCAGGGGGAAAAAAGATTTCTATGTTTCATTGTTTTCATTTCTATGCATTCGGGGGAGTGGCGGAGGGAATCCTTTCTGAAGAAAAAGAAACAATTACAATGGAGCAAAATATTTATCTTTCTTTTTATTATTGTTTTTAATTAGTGCCCTTTTTGCGGGTTTTTAATTTTCTCTGAGGAAGGATTTTTCTCAAACTTAAAAAAAAGACATTAGCTGCTCTTGGATTTTTTCTGCAACAGCTTTTATGCTTATTTTGATCCCCATGCTTTTCTTAACCTATGAATGGCACTACTGTCCAGCCTTTTCTGATGAATGAGTAACAAGATTTTTAGATTAAACAATTATAAACCTTTCAAATTAGGGCTGCAAAACTTTGTATATGGTTTAGTGTTTCCTGTATCTCTTTACTGACATCTAGTGGCTGTGTGGATTTCCTAGTACAGTATTCTTATTTAGGTTACAATATTCTGAGTAGATTATTGGTTTGCTTTTTGAAATTCCAGGAACTGTAATACAAGGTATTGTGACGAACTCACCATGCTAGAGTTGTGCATTGTTTAAAAATACTTTCTACCAACATTTTTCTGTAGCCTTTCAGATAAAATTGGCCAAGTGGGAAAAGTTAGTTGAGATGTATTGATGATCAAGCTGCATAGATCTGACTGACTTTGCACAGGCATAATTTAGAACACCAAAGATTATTGTTTTAATTTCATTTCATTTTTATAATATTTTTCCTTTGACAGAACCCAAGAAACTGTAGACGCAAAAGGACCGTATTAGCTCCAGTAAGTACACTAACTAACCAAATGGAGATTTTCTTCAAATCAGATAAAAGTGGGAAGGATTTTATGCATCAACCTAACCCGGTTTATGATTTGTGTTTTCTTTCCAACAGAATATACTTAAGACATTGATCAATAAGATTCGGGGGAAAAGGGTATGTGCTTCTCATCATTATAAGATTTGATTCACTCTGATTTGTGCATGTGAGGGGTGTTTGTTTGGTTTTTTTACTTTAAACTCTTTTGCTTTCAGTTATAAAGGTCTCTTTATCAATCCTTAAGAGAAAAAGGCATTATTTCTGACAATAAGCAAACACATTTATTGCTTTTCTGAGTTCTGAGTTCTGAATGCTACTTATGCTTTCAGTTAACATCTTCTGTTCTAATTGATTCATGTTTAGGTTCAGAAACTAAGCAGCATCAGGTCTGGTATGTAATAGTGGGAAACCAGAGATACAGGATAAATTGGAAAGTTAAAAAAAATCATTCAGAAAAAATAATCATTGGCTACATTGTTAATACTACAAAGTAATCTGCATCTAGAAGAGGAATTCTCTTAATATTTTTAACCTGCTGGCTGATTTCCGTACTGGGGTAAAATATGTTGGCACATGTTTTATCTTCCGAAGAAGGCTCAATCAATAATGTCACATCAGAATAGTGTATGTTCGCAATCTGTTGCTGTATCTCAATAACTGGTGCTTCAGCTCCTAGTGATTATCTCTTGGTATAATAGTCATTACTTACTGATTACATTTTTATAGTTTCCCAAGGCATTAACTGAAAGGAAGACTAAATAAAATGTACTTTTGCTGTTCGGCAAGTTTACCCTCTTACCAGAGCAACCAGAAGTAAAAAAGCATTGACCAAAATTATTTTCTTACTTTTGATTTGAACTTCAAATTCCTTTTCACCAATCAGAGAACTGCCCAAAATTCAGTACACACTACAACTGTTTTCTATATGGGGAAACTATGCATGCCCCATGGTAATAACAGTATGAAAGAAATACTTTTTGACTTTTTGTTAAAAAAAATCAAATTACGACTTTTCCAATCAAAACAACCACTCCTATATATTCAGGATTTACAAAATGTTACAGTCTCAAAATGTTCTAACCTCAAAAGACTTGATTATGTCTGTCACTTGGGACTGCTTGAAATAGAAGTTTTCTGCTAGTATACATTATTATATAAAAGTAAAAAGTTGAGCCTTAAATTACTACAATATTTCACTACACCAAAAGAATTCAGAAATCAATGCCTTTTTTATCTTTTTTCCTCTGCCCTGCACATTTTTCTCTTCCCATTTCCCTCCTTATTTTTCCATTATATTTATTTTTCTTGTATGTTTTGTATTTTATATTTTGATAAACCAATACTATTTGTCAACGTAAAGAAATAATAGTTTTCCACAAATGTTTAACGCTACAGTATTTATGCCTTGTTTATAATGTGAATTTTCAGGCTCATGAAATATGATATTAAAGATAAGAGTGAGCATTATAAGTCTCACATAATATGTTTTAAGGGATTATTTTAGAGAAGCATGAAGTAATAAATAATAGATTATGAATACAGTATAAAGGAGCTGTGGTGGTGCAGTGGTTAGAATGCAGTATTGCAGGCTAATTCTGCTGATTACCAAGGGTTCAATTCTCACTGGCTCAAGGTTGACTTAGCCTTCCATCCTTCTGAGGTTGGTAAAATGGGGATCCAGATTATTGGGGGCAATATACTGACTCAGCAAACCGCTTAGAGACGAAGTGGTATATGTCTACATGCTAGTGCTATAAATGACATCAAAAGGCTCTTCCAGGTAGCCCTGCTTACGTTCATGTTGTCTACCAATTATTCAGCTGGCAAGAAAATATGTGCCAACATAAAACGTACCGCCCTTACTATTGATCCCTGTTCTACTGCAGCAAAAGGGCAGCATTGTCTTCACAGCTATTTCTAAGCATGGCTCTAATATACTTCAGGGAAAAAAAGATAAACCTGAATAAAAAATAAAATAGCCCAGCTGACAGATTGTAGTTATGGAAGTAGGATACAGAGCGAAGTGTGAGGGAACTTACCTAAAGCTTCTGATCAATACAGTCCTGCCACTACATAAATGACCTGTCACTGAAAGAGCAGGAGGAAGCAGATAATAAATAGAATTAGTGAATTTCCTCTTATGCAAGTCCTATAAAGTAGTGAGTATCTAAAGAACCCAGCAAGATCCAAAAGAGGCCAAGAACATTTGGATGGAGGAGATGGGCAGCCAAGAAGCACTAAATATGGATGGTGGCCCATATTTCTCACATAGTTTGTAACAACATAACGAAATATCTTTAACTGCTATCTTTATTTCAGAATGAACTTTTTAATTCAGAACAAAGATATACCTCTGACCAGGTAAGAATTTCAGCTTCATTCTGTTTAAAGTCCATGCTGGAAAATTGGTGCTAGAATTGGGGTATTTAAGAGCCTTAATCAGATTGCCGTGTTAGAGTGCTATTCATCAGTTTTTGAGCCAATAGAAAAATGTGACTTTTATTACCTTAATAACAACAACAGCAACTGCTGAGGAAATGACTGGTGCATTTCCCCAATTTCTTTCCTGTATCCGCAAAGCCTTGCCTTCTGCTTCTTTAGGAAAATGATCAGAAAGCCTTCCACTAATGTGGGCAAGGTTGGATGAGGACAGGCAAGTGCTTGAAATGCCATGTTTAGGTGTTATGATCAGAAGTGAAATTCAGCCCATTCACACCGGTTCTGTAGAACCGGTTATTAGAAGAAATCTCCTTTTGTTTTTTTCTCACTTTGCAGGGTTAATCCTGTAAATAAGGCAGTTGTTTCTAGCCTAATCTTTATTGCCTTGCTCACAGAAACTGCCTCTCCCCTTATTACATTGTAATTTTGTTGAAGTTTATTTCTGTGCTTGGGGATGTTTAATCCCCATAAATTAGAAGAAAGGAACTTGAGACCAGGTAGGTCCCTTATCAAAATTCTATTTAGGGGAATGCTCCACACTCAAAGCTACGAAATGCAGAAGTCTGTTATCACATAAGGGTGGAAGAAAGAGATAGTGTTTAAATATAATGGTTTGATATAAATATGGCTTGCTTCCTAGGTCCTGCAGTAGCTGAACTTCTTTGTTGTCTGACCTCCTTTGAATCTACAATTAAAGCAACTTATCTCCTCTGGCCTTGTCTTTATTCCTTGCTGTTAGCTCCAGAGAGCAGGTTTGAGGTCCTAGAAAGAGACTTATTTCTGTGCACGAGGTGAAGCTCTGACAGCAAAACAAGCTATTCCTATTCCCAGTCCCATGGAAGAAGAGATTTTTTTTAAGACTCCAAGATTACAACCATCATGGCTATCAACCTTCTTGCAAATCAACTGATAGTTAAATTGATTGCCTACCTTTTAGTCAAATATCAGAATTATGGGTTGAACAAGCAGAACTATTGGGCTCTCGTGTGCCTCTACCCAAAATCCAGCAATTGTAGAAACAAGTGAAAAAAATCTGACAGTAACAACAGGAATCTTGGCAAATGTTCTGCCTTTTTTATTCAGTATGATTTATACACCTTTCTAAGACATAAGGATTTTTTTTTTCACAAATTGTTCTCAGGATTTATAGTTGGAAGGTGAATCAAAATGAGTGACTCCTCTTCTCCAACAAGGAAACCATTCCATTTGAAAGTATATTGCTGATCTCCAGTTAGCAGCTCAGGTTGGAATAAAAGAGGCTTAAATGGGTAATTGGAAGCAGTACTATCAGGTAAAAGAGGATTACAAAGACTTTGTCTATATTAATCCAACTATGCTTGGGGATTGATGGAAGGCCTAAGGAACTGGGCAGAGAATGGATGAGTCACCACTATTATCTTTTATTATTTCCTTCTCTGTCAACGAATTGGACACTTTGCTGAAGCCCTGGGGCTGGGTTGTACTGCTCACACTGCTTGAGAAAAGAAGTATTCATGTATATAAAGTCTATGTTTATACTGTGGAGAATCTGACCACTTTCCAATATCCTTCTCAGATCCTCAACTCTCCCTTCCAAAACATCAACAACATCCTGAGCTCTGTTAACTATTAGTGATCATAACCCAATTCCTCTCATCTCTAAACTTTTACAATAGCCGAAGAACTTTTTTTTTAGCTCTAAACTTTTACAATAGCTGACTTTTTTTTTTTTTTTTGCCAAATTGGATTTCACTTCTTTATCCCTGGTTTCTGGGCCTCAATTTACAACAGACGTGAAAGCTGACATTTTTATCACTGTACAAAGCTTCATACTACCTAGCCAGCTCAATTACTACATTCTCCCCAAGGATTAAAAAAATACAGTTTGCTTGGTCTTTATTACTCATTACCACATGTTGTTTGCTTGGATGCCATTCTAGTACTACTGGACCTTTTCTTTAAAATGGCTCTTTTCATCTCCTTCCATACATTCCTGAGAATATCTATTTATTCACTGTGGGGTTTTTTTCAGAACCACAGATTGACCGATCATTTTATTTTGGACAGAGGCCGCTCAATTCATAGAACAGTTTTATCAGCACTATATTGACAACTGAATTAACGTGCCACCTGTCTTCTGTTCATCATCCATAATCTGGCAGAGGAATGGAAGGGACAAATATCACACCGAACACCACTTTCTTTGCTACATAAATGACCAACTCAAAACCTGGCCTGAGGTTTAGCTGTGGTTCAATTAATTCATGCCTTTACTCAAATGTCTCAATTTCAGGCTGTTTATGATACTGCTTGCACCTGTTGCTTGATACTTCTTGACTCCCACTCATTCCATTTTTACCATAAACTGCAAGATACGCTGTGACTCTTCAAGGATCAACTTCCTGCAAATGCCCTGCTACCCATGGCCAAAAGGAAGACCACTCTATTTTTCTAGGAGACAACACCTGGCTTCTATTAGGTTCTAGACTTCAGTGCAACTGTCTAAGAAGCTGTATGCCAAGTTTATTGGACTGTTTGCAGTACTTACATAGATCAGTCCCATTACCTTTTGTATTCAGCTTCCATCTACACTAAACATATACCTGGTCTTTTGTCATTCCTTCCTGGGTCAAAACTTCCTCTTTTGCTCTTTGTGCACTTCAGCTCCATTCTTTCTCTGTAAAGGAAACTGACTTGGGAAAAGAAAGGAAGCAATCGTATCAGGAACAAGAGGAACACAGAAACTACCACTCCAAAGATTTAGCAGGGGGCAGTTCTGGATGAGGAAGAAATGGTGACAAAGATATTGAGAACTTTTCCAATGTTTGCCAGAAGTACCCCAGGCAAGAGGAAGGAAGGGCATATCAATTTAATAAATAAATAAATAAATAATAGATTCCCCTTAAGGCGGGGAAATTTTGTCTGCTTCACATGATAAATAGATGGAAACTGAGGAAGAAAAAAAAGCCCATCCGGCATAAGAGGAAGAGAGAAATAGCTAGCAATGTCCAGATCCCAGGGAGAAAAGAAAAGGGGAAAAAAGAGTAATGGTGTAAGGACTGAAGGTGACAGGGCCAGAAGCAATGTGTAGGTGTTTTATACATCTAAGACTGAGAAATGAATAGCAGGAAGTCTATTGCCACATAAGTGTGTAAAAAAGGGATATGATATTAAAGCACTGGCTTTGTTACAAATGTAATTTGATTTTTAGACCCATTGTAATTGATCTTTGTTGTTAAAACTATTCTGGTGTCTTTCAATAAAAGCAATTTATTCACATTTGTTCTTGATTATTTTTTACTAAATCCTGAGAACTGGTTTGAGTTCTCAGGAGATTTATTTCTGGATGGAATGGAAGCAGGCATCAAGACAGCAACTCCTTGTAGAGAGGAGCACCCAAAAGCAGCCTGTGAATGGCCATTAAAGAGGAATATAGTAGGGAAAGGGAAATGGTGCTGTCCAACCAAAGTAAACAGCGGAAAGTATCGTTATATGAAATCCCTTGTTGGAAAAGCTGTGGGAAACTATATTGTGCCCTGTGCTGGCAAATCAGTAAAAAACTGTTGGAAAAACATAGTTCTGTTTCCTAGCTTAAATCTATCTTCTATGAAGCAGAAAGTAGAGATAAGATCTTTAAACAGAGATCTTTCAAAAGAGCACTAAGTCAATGATTGAAAGCAAGTTTAGCACACTTTCAAAACAGCATTAAACCCATGTTTATAAAGAGCCAACATTAGATCGAGAAGCCCTTCAGAAAGCACTGGTCAGTGTTTGAGCCTTTGCTTCTTTCAGACATCTGGGCTTTCCACCAATCTGGCCAAAATGGCAATAAATTGATTCCCAACAAACAGAATAGCTTAGAGTAGCCAACAGGAGCTGGGCAAATAGTGTCCTTCAACTACATCAGCAACTTACATACTCAATGAATCATGCTAGATTGTGCCCATGGCTGCCAAAATTGTTTTGGGAGAAGAGGTAAATTTTACTTCCAAATTGGTACAAATTATGCTAAGATTATGTTTAGCTGCCTCTGCTGTATGCTGGGGTTAAGATGAAGATAAGGTTGTAAGGATGTGGAATAATAAAAAATATGGGGTGTGTTTATACAGTGGTTAGAGAGGATGGAAGATGAGTCCTCCGAGTCTCTAATCTGCTGTTGCAGTGAAGGTCTTCTGAACTGTGGAGTGGGAAACTGAACACTATTTATTCCATTTAAGAATCTTCCTCTTTCCATCTTAAGATGGTACCTATTTACCTGTGGCTAAAACTGCTTGACACAACAGATTGCCATGGAGTGTAAAAAGTCCTTGGAAAGGAAGAAAACAAGGAAGGGAAGGGAAGGGAAGGAAGGAGTGCCAATGAAGCAGAAGAAACTCCAATGGCTGTTGTTTGCCAGGTCCACCTGCTGAACATAACCTTGCTGTTCCTTCTTTGCCCTTGGAAAAGAAATGTGTGGGAGAGAAAGTAAAGATTTAATAAAAGCAACAACAACCACAGTTTCCAGTCCCCCCCCCCTTCAAAACTGAAATAGAACAGACATACCAGGAAGCCACAAAAGGAGTTTTGTATGAACCAACAGAGATTGGTTGTTCTCTCTTCCCTACAATTCTGATATGGTATTATCTTGGCATCAACACATTTCCCATTAGGTCAAAGAAAGGAAAGGATCAGACTCATATATAAACATATATCATATACTCTTTTTTAAAGTGGAAGGTGTCCTCTTTCTGTGAGGTAGAGAGTATGATTATTTTCTTTCAGATGTCCTTATTTGTACTGAAGTGATTTATATTGACCTTTTACAGGATAAGAGCTTTTCGGATGATAGAAATAATCATCCACAGGTAAGGATTTCCTTTTCATTACTTTTGACAGGATGATGATTCCTTACAACTTCTGTATCAGTGGTAATTCACAACCATTTGACAAAAGTCTTTTATAATTAGATAAAACCAGGTTGCAATATTTGAAATTTTTGACGTTGTTCTGCATGTCCTTTTCAATTTGGTAACAATACATTTTAACAGATATATCCAGGATTCATACATATATTGTTAACTTTAGGCATTATAGATTAAATACAGATATTTTGAAAATGAGATTTTGAAAAAAAAATACAATTTGGGCTTAAAATATTCTGGAATCCATGGATAAATATAGATGTAGCATCCATAAAGCAGTAAAAGTGATTTGGAAGTGCCATTGCTGATTGTATTCAATGCATATAAATATATGTTTCTCCACGCCTGAACTCATTTAAATTTTAAAAGTTGCAGCTGTATTTTTAAGAAGTTCACCACAGTTGTATATAATCCTACATTAAGAAGGTGATTTATTATCTCCTTATAGGAGGGATCATTTATGGCAAATGCATATGATCAGGTTAACATATTTCTGGATTTTAATCATTAACTTATAAAAGCAGTCCTTTCATTTAGTGTCTGTTCAAAGTTACAAGAGTGCTGAAAAAAGTGACTTACAACCGGTCCTCTCAGTTATGACTGTTGTAGCATTCCTAAGGTCATGTGATCAAAATTTGGGTGCTTGACAATCAGCCTGTATTTATGAAAGTTTGTTGCATCCAAAGGTCAGGTGATCACCATTTACAGCCTGGCTTCCAACAAGCAAAGTCAATGATTTGCTGAGTGACTTCATGATTGACTTAACAAATGCAGTGATTTGCTTAACAATTATAGCAAAAATAAAATTTGTAAAATACAACATGACTTACTTATCAACCAATTTGCTCAGCAGTGGAAATTCTGGTTCCAATTGCATCCTAAATCAATTACTATCTGTATAACTTGAGAATGAACAGGATTTTTTTACACTTCAGTTTCTATTCCTTCTTTCAAAATATCAGTCTATTTATTCAATTGTCTTTGGGCTCACTCTGGGCTCACTCAGGGCAATCTTTCATTGTGATTTTTCCTATCACAGTCATAGAATTTTATTAGAATCCTGGACAGTTCTGTCTTTCCTGTGTAATTCTGTCATGTTTTCCCAATGTTTCTTCATGGTTTCTAAATAGGGAAAAACCACATTGTTCTATAAAGAAATAAAGTACGTATATCTCCGCAATGTCTTTTATTTGATATCACTAAGACTGATCATCTCCCTCAAGAGCTTAATGCAGAGAATGTCTGTCTCCAAATACTTAATAATGTATATTTGGCATTGGAAAAGGTTTAATCATGAGGCTAGAGTTCATTTTAAGGCTACCCTTCAATTTGGGGGAACAGGGTGAAACAGATTTTGGTTACCATTGTATTTACATTGTTTTATGTCATTTATATAATGATGTAATTACCCAAATGACAAGATTGGTGCAAGTAATATAATTTGGATAATGGACACCCATTCCCTGCAATTAGTCCCTGAGAGGAGATTTCATTGTATGTGGAAATTCAAGCATTTGAGTTGAATGTATTGACAAAAGAATCAAACCTCAAGCTTTCTATAAAAATTTTTTACACCTGTGCTGTGCTAATTCCTCACTAAAATTCTGATTAGCCCCATCGATTTCTTTCTCTCTTTTTAAAGTGAAGTACGAAGTGAAAATATTTGAAAATAGTGAAAAAGTGAAATGTTTGGAAAGCGGTTTTATCTGCAGTTGTCAATATTTGGTTCCTCATCTTTGAGAGAAATAATATTTTTTCCAGCTCTTGAATTTTATTATTTTTTCTTCATGGGCCGTCTAACGTTTTGAGAAAATGTTATCAATAAACAATACTTTTATCAATAAATAAAAGTAGAAAAACATTTTTGTTTATGAGGGGCTGCATTTTTTCATATTGGTGTCTAGGTTTTGCGATGCTTGAAATGACATTTCCAGAGAGCACAGGTCTCTGATTTGCTCATTTCTAAGGGTGGAATTAGCTTTTAAAAGCAAAAAAAGTATACTGAATAAAGAAGAAGTGAAAAGCATCTTTTCTAACTCTTATTTTAATAAAACCATGAAAGTCTGCAATACTGAAAATGTATTCCTGAATGTTGACAATAGGATCTTAGAAAAAGATTCTGAAGGAAGACCATAAAAATTAGATTGCAGATCCTTTGTATAAAATTTAATTGCTGATTGCAGACTTCTGAGCACAATTTTAGGTCTATTGTAGTTATAATTAGAGGTTTCCTCCTATACAGGTGAAACTCGGAAAATTAGAATATCGTGCAAAAGTTCATTTATTTCAGTAAATGCAACTTAAAAGGTGAA